>CABFVZ010004150.1:20356-30661 GCA_902151445.1 Timema monikensis
ATTATTATTATTAGCACCGCGTCTTACTACCCATTCGGGCTCTACGCACTTACGCTAATGTGTAATGGTAAGGTGATTGTGAGATGAAATGAAGGACCTACAGTTTAACGTGAAATCCGAACCACGGTGGAGGCCTGGCATTCCACACATTCACAAGATGTCTTGTCAGAGGTGAAGGAAGGGTTTGGTAATCAGATAAATCTTTGCCGGGACCGAGGATTGAACCCCGGCCGCCAGCATAGAAGTTTGACACCTTACCCCTAGACCACCAGGTCACCCTCATACAAATGACAAGAGTACTTTACATAGGGGAAAATTTTTTAATTTTGATATTTTCTCTGCAACTATTTTTGAGATTTAACTTATCATTGTAAAGTTTTAGTATTATTAAAGATAAAAAAAAATATTTGAAATATATTTTTATTAAACCAAAAATTTCTGGCCTATAAGAAAAAAACCTTTTTAATTCAGGTATTTGAAAATTAATTTGATTCTTATGCTCTTTGGTGGACAAAGATGTTTCTGTTTTCTCAATATTTCTGTGACAGTGTTCTTAGTTCCTAATACCATAGAGTAAGTAACAATGAATATTATTTCATTTAGTATCTTTGGTGTAATGTTTCTACAACAATGTATAGACCTATTATTTTGTCTCACAAATCTTAAAAGAGTTTTTAGTAAATGTCTATTTTAAGATAAAAAAAAGGGGGAGAAAGTCTTTGCTGTACACCATAAAATTTATTTTTAGTTAAAATAAAATATTGAGGGACTCTTATTTTTTATGAAATACCTTTAATATTGAATGAAATTAACAAAATTCGAAATTTTTCGAGTGTGTATAAAATCCTAGTCAATCAACTGTGAGACAGGCGCTTAGGATTTTATCAATAAAAATTGTAAGCCAGAAGTTTTTATTTCAATTTTATGCTTCATAGGTGGTAAAAATCTTAATAGATTTCCTTTAAAAACATGAAACATAAAATAAATACAAAATTATCCATCCAGCATTTATTGGTATTTAATATCCTCTCTCTTTCCAAACAATGTACACAACACAAAATATTAACTTCGCACAAAAATAAAAATAAATCTTACATGTACAATTACCATTTTTACACACACAAATCATAATAAAATCTAATATACACTTCCCTCTTTTTTTTTTTCAATATCTTGTTTCATTTGTCTTGTATTTAGTTATTTTATTTACAACAACAATGCTAGGTAAGCACCTTTACACAATGATGTTGGAACCTTTTCAATAGGATACAGCAACTAAAACTTGACAATACAAACTCCAAACTTTGATTAAAAAGGTACTCTGGTTAGAAAAAAAAGAGCTGCTTTAAATGGTTTACAAAAAATACTCTGAAGTATACCTATAGGAACTTTCACTTTTTTTAAATCAAAGATGATCAGAAAAAAATATGAAACTATTTATTTTCTTTTGACTGAATAACCAAGGCTTTTTAAATAAGCACATTAAATATGATGCAAATATTAACAGATAATATGCTACTATATGCTAATATCTTGCTATAGAGTAGAGAAGTACCCTTGAAGTGTAAGGAAGTGTTGCTCATAGTCACATATGCTACGGAAACATGGAAAGTGAATATAAGAGAGACTAGGAAAGTGGAGGCCATGGGAATTTAGTGGTGAGGAGCATGTTAACTGTCATGAGGAGAAACAAGATTAGGAATAAAGTTATTCGGGAAAGAATGGGGTTACAGGGAGTATGTGAGATAGTAGAGGAAGCAAGACTTAGAGGGTATGGACATGTAACAGGGATAGAGGAGAGGATTTCAAGAAAGAGATGGAAGAAGCAAGTAACAGAAAGTATGCAAATAAGAGAACAATGGAAGCAATTAAAGGAACAAAATGGTGGAAGGATAGAAGAATATGGAGGCAATTTACTAAAGTGACCCGGCCGCTGGTTGGAAACGGCACTAGATATAAGTAGCTGAAACTTCGCACAACGATGAGAACTTAAATATTTTAGTTTCCCTCAAAATTCCTTAAAAAAAAAATATTTTTTTCAAGGGCATGGGCTCATGGGGAGGGAAGGGGCGGGGAATCAGCACATCAATATCACGTGACTAAGGGTACGGCCAGACTGGGCGAGCGACTAATAAATAAAATATAACACATTGGTTGTAATGAGAGGTGGCCAGACTGGAGCGAGTGAACGCGCTTGAAAGATAGAACTGGTTCTATTTTTAAAGTGCAAGCACACAAGCCGGGACAGTATAGTTTGCAGGCGCTGAGCAATAGTATGTTGGTCCATTGAGTGTTAGGAAAACTTCTCAATTTGACAAGATATTTGACTTATAATTATCAATAGGTTTAGCACTCTCGCTACTGGTGTAATTTAATTGGTAAGACCATAAACTATATTATATCTATAGATATATTTGCAAAACTGATATGTTAAAATGCATCAATCAAATTAAGCCTTTACAAATAAGAATCACCATTAGCACGGATAGAGGATGGGAAAACCACAACAATAAATCACTTGTCAAAAACCACCCCTCAGTTCACTGAGGCAATATTCAAACCTTAGCCTCCTCGTCAACAACTATCGAGAGCTATCTACTAATCACGCAGTCGCTCTCTCTCGCGTGTGTCAGTCTGGCCAAAACCTACGAGTTATTTAGTTGTGACCTAGTGGGCATGTCATCTTTGTAAGAAAAATCTGAAACTTGAAAAAATAATAAATCCACGGTAACCTGGCAGATCAATGGACACAAATCATACTAACTTCTGTTTTGAAAAATTTTAAAAATAGATTAAAAAAAACCCCAACCAAGAACAGATTTCACATGAATCTGAAATTACACCTGTCAAAGGGGGCCTCCTAACCCTCAGTTATGTAATAAAAATGTTAAGGTTTTTCCTGAGTATGTTCAACACAATCACTTTGGGCGATATACAATACATAGTGACAGTAGAAAGTAAAAAAATAGGTGGATATAAACATATAAAAGGGACAAACACAATATGGCTTTTACAGCGAAAGGGACGGAGTCCAACAACATCTGTCCTATACCTTCTTTCAAATATAATTGTAACAGTAAAGAAACATTAACCAAGAGACCTAAATATACTGTAAAAAAACTCCTGGAAGATTAGAAATATACATTTTAAATTTTTCAATTTTCTTATCGGTTTGAATATGGCTTTGGCTCAAAAGTTTTTCTGTTTAAAAGTGTAATCCGACTGTGGTCTCCGCATCATAGAGACTAGTAAATTACGACTATGACGCCTTAGATAATTCAAACACCACACTGGGTAATTTTGACGGTGAGAAATATTTCTGAGGTTAACTACATTGGGCAACAATTCCTTACTGAGAGCATACATTGTCAAATTTTGTAATAATTTTCCCCCGCTGACACAAAATGCAACGTAAAATACTTGGGTACTCGAGATTTAAATCTAAAATCAGGGTGATGGAAGTTTGAAAAAAGTAGTAATAACGTTTCATCATCTTGAACAAAGCAAATTAATTTGCGAATTACCTTTTTCCCCGGTTGTAGGACCATTTTTGGTTAAAGAGTCAATAAAAACATGCCAATAAGTACTAAATAAGGGAAAGAGAAGAGTGAACTATCAATATTAGAAAGATACCTTTTTAAATTTTTTAATGCATCTGTTTCATTAATTATTTAGGTCAATTTTTATCTGTACTAAAATGTCCTTCAAATTACTTAGTCATAAGAATTAAAAATTATTTATGTCAAAAGAGTTTGATCAAAATCAGTTAAGTGGGTCTTTTTTTTTAAAAAATATATATTTTTATACTATAAATACCCTTTTGAGCTTTTGTGGTCAGAGTTCCTGGCTACAGATCCAGAGGTTCTGGGTTCAAACTCTGGTGCGCCCAAACATTTTTTATGATGCATTGGGTCTGGAGCGGTGTCAAACGCAAGCCTCGTGAGGACATATTAGGAGTTAAATGAAGAAAGAAGTAGCAGCTCTAGTCTAGAAAAGTGTGATTAACAGCCGACGGGATCGTTGTGCTGACCACATGACACCCTCTATCTGCAAATGTTGGCACTAGCATCATTAAAGGCAGCGCCCACTAGGTTGGTATAATTCGCTTGCGGGTATATTTTTACAAACACGTTATGTTATTCCTATTCCAATCATTTGTTTTTATAGTATAACTCTCACAACTTCAAAACTACTTGCTCCGACTTTTTTTTTTATGACACAAAGAATAATAATATCCGACCAAATTTCAATAGTTCTTTCACACAAATGAATATTAAATCACCAAATATACATGAAAATTGACTAAATCTAAGTGGAGAAAATTTATACTTTCAACTCAAAACTTGCAAGATTTAATACCATTTTCTTTTTTCTAGACATACTGTAGTCAACAAGTTCTAATAAACATATCTAAATAGTTCAGGTATTACATAAGCATCTTTTTTGTACCCCTTCCAACTCCTAGGTATGCAAATACAAGAAAACAGTGCAACCTTACCCGTTTTGCTCACGTCATTTTGTAGACTTATTTTTTTGTAATTTTTCCACAGGAATTACCTGTTTTTTTTAAATCCAATTTATAAATTATTGGTAATTATTCATGTAAAGGTGTACATTAATTTTGTGAAATAGAATAAACAATATTGTAAAATTAATTTAAATTTATTGTTCTTAACATGTATAGTTTAAAAAAAAAAGTATTATTAGTGAATACATGAATAATTATTATAGTTATAAAAATAATTCTAAACTACTTTTAATCTGATGTCAAAAGTCTTGACACTTTTAATTATTATGTGTTCATTTTGGGGTGGTTGGTTCACTGCCCCATTCTTGTCTGTTTCTCTCTTATTTAAGCATTATACTTATCCCCCTTGTCGGCAAAAATAAGAAAAGCTTCTCCCCCATTAAGATGCTTACATAATATTTGAACACTCCCATAAATTTATCAATCATTTATTTCGGTTTAAAACACAATTATCATCAAATTCTAAAATAGTTTCTTAACAATATTTTTTACATTATCAAAATATACTAAAAAAATTTAAAGAGAGAGAGAGAGATATATATATAATTCATTTTTAATTCCAGGAAACACTAAATGCGTGTTGGTTTGGGATGGTTCCTAAACTACTGAATAATTTTAACTCCCGACTTTATAACGGGAACACAGACGTCAATTCCTTTTTGATCGCTGCAACAAAGGGGGAAAAAAATCTAATAGACAGTTTTCTCTAATCACAGACAATGATAAAATATAGTTGTTCCGCCATTGTTCATCGCGCGCGCACCCACACAGAGAACAACAAAAAGGTGATAACATTATCATTATACCCAGTACATTGCATAAGAATATCGTACAATACACAATATTCTGATAACAGTTAAAAGTCATTGGTGAGAGTCTAAGCTAGCTGTGCAAATACTTTCATAACATACTATTTTTTTGTAACATTTTGACTAACAATATCTAAAAACAACTTTCGAAGGAAAATTTATTGTTGTCTTTATTTTTTTTCGTTTTTTGTTTGTAACGTTGCGTGTAAAACACATTTTTTTTCACTCATTCTGTACACAAACGGTTCACATACACTGCAAGTGTGAAATCAAAACAATTCTTGAATTTTAGTAATAATTTTTTAATTTATGTTTTGTGCTTAGTATATTTTTTAAAACTTTTTAACTACATCACTTGAGACTAGTTTTCAGCGAAGTTATTTTAAATCTTTATACTTGACATTCTTTCACAACTGAATTAAAATAAAGAGACTAGTTCCCTTTGTGAAGTGAGATTCACTTATTATTTATATATATATTACTGAAGTTTATATTTATCTTCACTCAACTTAACATTTTCAAATTAAACATATGTGTGTATATAAAAAAAAAAATTCACTTTAGCATGTATTAAACTTTGGACAAAAAAATGTTGTAATTTTCAGGGCTGTGGGGTTGGTACACCAAGCCTTTAACTCAAGACTTATCTATTTTTCTACTGTCCGACTCGGACAAACTTACTGCAGTAAAATGCTACAAAATAGTTTACTTTATGGGAATCTTCGTTGACATAGTGAATTTTCATTTAAATAAATTTGTCAATATAAATAACGAATATTGCTCTTAAATAAAAGAAAAAAAAAGGTATAAAATGTAAATGCTATATTTAACATATCTTGTTATGGTATTATAAGTTTTTAATTTGAAGCCAGAGTCGGAACATTTTTACCGGCTCCACCCAAAATTGCTTTCCAACTCCACAACCCTGGTAATTTTACTCAACAAAACCTTGCGTGTACATTTTAACAAAGCTGCCTCCTTACGCAAGGTTACACATTTATTTATATACAAAATTGTGTCATGGATAAAAAGTAACAAATTTCAACATAGAATAATTAAGTGAAGATGGGTAATTGTGCTCATGGACAGAAATTATCTGTATTATAAATTTAACACTAAACATAAATTAAACAGTGCTATAGATATTTGGTGAATTATTTGTGCGATTTCAAAGATATGTCTGTAAATATATTTTATTTATGTATTTATTTAAGGTATTTAACGTGAACTTTCTAAACCAAGTTATTATATTTGGAAAAAGGTATAGGAAAGGTGGATAAAACACATAAAAGAGACGAACCCTTTTATGTTTCTATCCACCTTTCCTGTACCTTCTTCCGAATATAATACAATTACCTCATAAAGCGAAAAGGTGTTTTCCTTATAGAGATATATGCCGAGTTATTATATTAGTACATGGGAATTTCTATGAGCGAGAACGAAAGGGTCTACCAATTTTGCAGGGAAAAGTATTTTCACATACTTTCGAGGGTTCTTTTACAAACCATGATAGAAATAGGAAACGGCTTTATAAAGGAAGTTATGCTAGGGATTTTTATTGCTCAAGAAAAATCCATCGACACCGCCTGGGTTTAAACCCATGAGCATCAGGTCTTGAGGCAAGCACTTTATTACAAGATCACCAAGGTCAACCTGTGTGTGTGTGTGTGTGTGTGTATGTATATATATATATATATATAATTTTTTTTTCTCCCAGAATACTTGGAATACACTTTACTTTGGGTTCAGGGTTCGAGATCAGAAATAAGATTTGTCGAAAACAACACACATAAATAGACATAGATAAGCAAAATTGATTATTCGAAACAATGGTAATCTTTTCATAATAATTAATAAAAGTATGAATTTTTAATGAGCTATGAGAGTACTCGAATAATTGAGTTTGAGTTGGGTTTTTAATAAACACTCAGGGTTGAGCTTGATAGATTTGTGGGCTCGACAATTTCGAGCTTTTTGTATATAGTCTAATTATTTTTGCTCTAGTGCGTTTCTGGCATATGGCATGGACAAGCTTACTCATGGGAAAAAAGGAAAATTCAAAACGGTGAAATGCGGGTGGGGGGTAGATTTGGACTGGGTTGTAGAGACCTAATTTTTGATTAAACTAGCAATCTTAAGTTGTATTTTGTACAAGTTTTGCTTAGCGGGGGAACGAGGTAAGCCACTGTAAACTCACCTTTTTTTATCTTATATAATTATGATAATTTGTTTCAATTAAAATTTTTTTTTATGAATACTTTATATAAGTTTATAAAAATCATTATTTTTTTACAACTCGTTCGGCCTATATGCCTAAGTACTAATTACACAAATGATTCAGAGATTATGAAGGTTTAATTGAGAATAAGTGCAACCACATTTGTGTGGAAGGAGAATGGAAAACCATTTAGGGAAAAACCACCCTCAGTGCACACGACTGGGATCGAACCCCAATCTCCCAGTCTTCGGTAGTCTAGTCCAACACAAGATTAGCACGCTAGACCACACGACCATGGGAGCGGGTAAAAACTAATTAAAAAACGAAACGTGCATAATTTTGGTATAAGAACATCTACTCATTATTCGGTCTGTGAATCGCTATTTGGTTCACAATTGTTATGTGCACACATCAGTTTTTTTTATCACCGCATCTTACTACTTGTTTGGGTTATATGATTATGTAATAATTTCGCTAATGTATATGAATTAAATACAATACCTCAAAAAAGTGAAAAGAGGTTTTCCTTGATCTCTCCATAATCGGCAGTCTAGTATATCGCAAGAGTAGCGCCTTAGACCATGTGATCACCATAGTGACTCACACTGCAGTTTCCCTTACTTTTTTACAGGTTAAAAATATTCAGTGCTGCCACTCTTTTTAACTACAGTGTTGCCACAAATAAAAAAAATCCAGCCATTTTAAGGGATGGTTTTAATAGTCTTAATTAAAAATAAATGTTATCATTAAGAAATATTTTACAAAATACAGCCTGCCTCGGTGGCATAATTAGTTAATGCCCTGATTGTGTTGAGCTAAACTGCCGAGGACGAGGCGATTGAGGTTCAAATCTTGGTCAAGTTAAGTGGGGGTGTGTGTTTTTCAGGTTTTACACTCTACCTCCACACAAATGCGGGTTCACTTCCTCTAAATTCAACCTTCCCAATTCTTAACCCATTAGTTCAATTAGTATTTAAGTGTATAACCCAAACAGGTAGTAAGATGTGATGCTAAAAAATATATAGCTTTAATGGGTTAGTAAAAATCTACAAGGAAGTTAAGTTTATTCTGATTTAAATTAATGAATTAATTTTATTAAAAAAAAAGTGTTATCAGTGACTTCTGGTAGCTTACCTCTTGAAATATAAGTTGTTTTTATATCCAGTCAAGGCCTTGAGAATAGCTAATATCGACAAATATTTAGTTAATTTTTATAGTTAAATTTCTGTATTTCCTAGAAGTTTAAATAATGAATATATACCTACTAAATATATAAAAGCTATAATATTTTTACCTCAACCCCTTCAATTATCAGACGGGGGGCTAGATGTTGTGTCTGTTCTAGATTGAAGTTAGTTTATAAGTCGTGTGCTGATATAATCCGCCGGTTCAGAAAGTGCACGCTAAATACCCCAAATAATATTATAAAAGATTGAAGTGTGGGCTCGACCAACCCCTTCTCTAGGATTGCTAGGGTGGATGGAAAAAAATTGACGACAACTAGTGTTCTCTTTTCTTTCTTTCTTTCAGTACAGCGTCTTACTACCCATTTGGGTTATTGGCCTATGTACTAATTACATTACTGTGTTAAAGATTAGGAAGGTTCAATTTAGAGGAAGTGCAACCACATTTGCATGGACGAAGGGGAGGAAACCATTTAGGAAAGCCACCTTCAGTGCATCCTACCGGGATTGAACCCCGATCTCCCAATCTCCTCCAGTCTAGTCCAACATAAAAGTAGCGCGTTAGATCATGTGGCCATTGAAACAGGTGACAACTATTGTGAAACCATAGTTTAAGAGTGCAATGGTATACAAAAGAATAATTTAAATCGGTCGATGTCTCAATAGTGAACATATATAGGACGAGGGAAATTATAACCTATCGCCGAGACAAAAACGGTGAAATTAAAGCGGCTTCTGATGAAAATAAGGAAATAAGGATAGCATAATATGACAGGTATCCATAAATACAGGATCTATTAAAACAAGAATCTTTTTTAATTTTGAAAAGAAAAGAAAGTTTTTCTCCGCTATGCAATACTTACAACGTATTTTGCCATTCAAACGCAATAAGAAAGCAATTAACTGGGGATCAAAAAGCAAAAACAGAGAATAAAATTATTAGAGAGACTTTAGAGTATGGAATCTTGTGCCGTTTCTAAAAACCCAACATGTTATTATTAAAATAAACTAATTAATACTTAGTAGAGAGGAGAAAAAAAATTACAGGGAAAACTATCCTATAGGTCAGGGGTTCTCAAAATGTGGTATGCCTATCACCAGTGGTACACCATGAGAAGCCAAGCAAAACAATCAAATTAAAGTCGAAAAAAAGTTAGGGAATCATTAAATCTTATATTCGTAAAATGTCTAGCCAAAAGTAAAACAGATCTAAACGGTGGTTGCATGGGTGGCAGCATTGATTCAAGCTCAGATATCGGCGCAGTCTATGTTCTCTACGCACCATTAAAAATGTACCGAAATAGTAAATATTCAGAATTATCACGGTCGTACTCCAAATCACGGAAATTGTTGGGGTGGTACGCCATTCAAAAAGTTTGTGAACTGCTGCTCTAGGTTATTTAAAAATTTAACCAATTTATGTTTTTTTTTTAAATATAAGTTTTTTTCTCCATTAATAATTTGTACTTTCTAAACTTTTAAAATAATAATTTAAAAACTTTTATCGAGTTAATAAAAATCTTAACACCATTCTTTTAAGTATCAATGTAACAAAAAAAAAAAAAA
>CABFVZ010004151.1:0-55535 GCA_902151445.1 Timema monikensis
TAATGAACAAAGTATTTCCCCAGCCCTTGGGACACACTGACTCACTGAACAAAGTATTTCCCCAGCCCTTGGGACACACTGACTCAATGAACAAAGTATTTCCCCAGCCCTTGGGACACAATGACTTAATGAACAAAGTATTTCCCCAGTGCTTGGGACACACTGACTTAATGAACAAGTATTTCCCCAGCCCTTGGGACACACTGACTCAATGAACAAGTATTTCCCCAGCCCTTGGGCCTGGAAACATTAAAGTTCGCATAACAGAATGATAGCGGGGCTTCCCCATTTGACTAAATATTTAAAATTGGGTAATTTCAACAAGAAGATTTTGGTTTAGTAAAGTTATATAATATTGATAAACCAAAATAAATTAACTTTATTAAATAATCGGAATGTTGAAAAATGGATCATTGAACCGGGGAATCGAACCCAGTATATTTGTCTTAGTACGCCAATACTCTAGCCACTAAGCTATCCAGAAATTGTCCCGTATTTTGGGCAATTCTTCACTCATATTTTAAGGCAGGGTCTATGATGGACGTGCGGACATTGTTGGCTACAAATGGGTGATTTATTAAGAATACGAGCTATCAGATAACGCAGCCACCTTCGACTCGGTAGTTGGATTAATGCAGCCACTTGTACTTTATTATTATTGTAAGAGATTGCATATTTAAGAATCAAATATCCAAAGCTATTATTTATGCCTTTTAGTAAGGAATTATCCATCTATTTTATTTAATGGTATTATCAGTGGTCACACGTTCTAAGGCATCGCTCTCGCAAATTACTAAATTTTCTGGTGACAGGAAGATCATTGTTTGGATCCCAGTATACCAAGAAAATATATATTTACACATTTGTGTTAGTGTAAGTTATTTTAACCAATAGAATCATGTTATCAATATAAATCACTGATTATGTTTATAATATATGTCACGTATTTCTGTTAGTATTTATTGGGTGGAGAAAAATTAATAGCGAAACAACATTTAATATCTTTTATAAGGTAAACCTGCCTATTTAATAGAATTTAATATATAAAATAAATAAATTTGGAGTTTGTGGATTGTTGTGGAGATAAACTATTTTTTGTTACATTAATCAAGGGATATAAATAATAAATGAATTTTAATACAGCAAGCCAATAAACGCATGTTGAGCAATTCTTGTATGTTGCGACATTGTAGGATTTATACATTTTTTGCAAATATTAAATCCAATTAATCCCCAATTAAAATATAAAAATATAATATTTATTTATACAACTTACATTAATTAAAACATAAAATTTGTCAATTTATTAATAATTTTATCTAATAATATTATTTTTATGAACAACCACATAGCTATGCACATGCTTTTTTTAAACGTGTTTATTAAATATACGTTAATAATATATATTTATATATAACATTTTGTGAGTACATTGGCTGACGATATTAATCTAGATTATATTGAAAATTGATCCCTGAAAGAAACCGCTGATCACGTAGCTAAAAAAACCTTCACACATAAATAAATATAAACATAAAATTATCCCACATATAAATAATACCCCCTAAAACGTCTCCCTTTAGTAGTCACAAATACCATGTGGTATTCGTCCTTGGAGGCAGACCCCTTGCTTAGTACCCAACTCTTTCTAATATTTGCCAGGCTAATCAGTCAGTAAACAATAACACGAATAAAGCCATTAAAAATGAGAACACTGAACCTAGGCTAGAGACCCTTAGAACAAATGATATAAATTTACTCGCAAAATACACCTTTCTCATCCTGGTCCTACTCTCAGCATTCTGAGGAATGATGTATGAAGAATAGCATTATACAGGTTGAGACTTAAAAACATATACATTATTATTATTATTATTATCATTATCATTATTATTATTATTATTATTATTATTATTATTATTATTATTATTATTATTATTATTAGTACCACGTCTTACTACCCGTTCGGGTTATACGCACTTACGCTAATGTGTAATGTTAGGGTGATTGTGAGATGAAATGAAGGACCTACAGTTTAACGTGGAATCCGAACCACGGTGGAGGCCTGGCATTCCCCACATTCACAAGAAGTATTGTTAGAGGTGAAGGAAGGGTTTGGTAATCAGATAAATCTTTGCCGGGACCGAGGATTGAACCCCGGCCGCCAGCACAGAAGTCTGACACCTTAACCCTAGACCACCAGGTCACCAAATATAATCAATGATTAACTTTAAAGGACAAAACTTGATAATAATATTTTATCCATTTAATAATACAAAATTTTACTTGGTTTTGTGCTTGATTCGAAATATGATTAAAATAAATAAATGTATTGCTCAATACTATTGATTTAGTAATATATTTTGAATTGATAAATTAAATATTTTTATCATCCTCAAATATCTGGTACACATGAAATAAAATTAGACTTAAAGTCCTGAGTTAAAGCTTCGTTTTAAAATAGTTGTTGAAATTTTAAGGTGAAAGAAAACTTGGATGTTTGTTATTAAAAAGTATCTAATTGAATATCTGTTTCAAAATCAATAAACAAATTAACCAAAATGCTCACTTACAACTTAAATTTTTAGATCCTTTAACCTTGAAGTATTCATATATCATCTGGTGTTGAAAATAATATTACTGTTTTAAAACAGTACTGCAATCCTGATTTGGTTTGTTTTTTTCCCTCCTTTGTCTTTACTCTTAATGGAAAAGAATAATTCACAAATAGGCATCATTTTAAATACGAAGATCCATTATAAACCTCGCTTGGTTTAAACACTTCACTACTTTATCTTTATCTTTTACTAGATTTGTACTTGAAAAGTAAATAAGCAATGTTGGCATACTTTAATAATAATATAAAAGCCTTATTTTGTCACTTCAGTTATTCGATTACGTTGCACACGCATAATAAATAAATATAATAAATGTGTATTTAAAATACCTGAACACGGGGATTGATCCTGGTTCCAACTACTGTGCTCAGGTGCTATTTAAAATATATTACCAATAAGCGGCTGTTTCCGTACTAAAGATCAACACGATATACAGAGATTCGCTCCTTATATACAACTATTAGTAACACGTGTATTTTATCCCCACGAGGATGTTACATTTATCTAAACTATTATCAAATGTATAAACAAGATGTAACATGTTACACCTCTGCATTGAGCATCATTCTTAATTTTATTCATCAATATATATCATATATATATATTTTTTATATATATAAACCACATTTTTAAAATATCATCTTAATTCACTCATTAAATCAACACCTTTAATTAAATTTCAAATTTAACTGTTATGCATTAA
Organism: Timema monikensis; assembly: GCA_902151445.1. Lineage (NCBI taxonomy): Eukaryota > Metazoa > Arthropoda > Insecta > Phasmatodea > Timematidae > Timema > Timema monikensis. The sequence goes on from CABFVZ010004151.1 coordinate 3,322, forward strand.
TGGCTATCTTAAAATTTATATATCATTATTATTTATTATAATCTTAAAATTCATCAAATTTTTAAAAATTATCACCACTTGAAAATCTATGAATAATAATGTTTCAACCATTGATAGCCTACACCATTGTACTTTTCATTTATCTGTTTAGAAACTACTCGGAAATTAAAACAGATCTTTATTTCTTGCAATAACTATCCATCACCTTGATACACAGATTAATTCAATCATAAAACGTTATTAATTTTATGTTCAAGGGCTCATGTATAAAACCAATTTTGAGAAAATATAAAAACCACATCAATTATGAGTGGTATCTAAATTCAATCAAATATATTGGTATTATATATTATTTATTAATCACCTCTCTATTATATAATCCCTCCGAAATAGTATACATATTATAATGAGTTATAAAATTCTAAAAATCACATCTGGACACGGGAATTTAACCCGGGACCTTTGGCTTAGTACGCCAATTCTATAACCACTGAGCTATCAAGGAATTGTCCCATATTCAGGGTCATTCTTCACTCATATTTTAAGGCAGAGTCTGTAATGAACGTGTGGAAATCTTCGGCTACAAATGTGTGGCTTTATTAAGATCACGAGCTATCAGATAATGCACACATTTGTAGCCGAGGATTTCCGCACGTCCATCACAGATTTTGCCTTAAAATATGAGAGAAGAATGACCTGAGGCACACGATTCCTGAATCTCTCAGTGGTTAGAGTATTGGCGTACTAAGCCAAAGGTCCCGGGTTCAATTCTCGTGTCCAAGTGTCATTTTTAAATCTTCATAATATGATATCTAGATGGAGTAAATCTTCACCAAAAGTATAAATAATAGCTTTGGATATTTGATTCTCATATTATATTGATTATATAATCTAAAAATTTACAAATTAAAACTATCACATTTTGTTCTAATAGATAATGGTAATAATAATTAATATATTTTGTTGACTAATTTGTTATGATTGGCACTGGTTTAATATATTATTTTTTATACATACAGATACAATTATTACCCTTATGTTGTTAACAGACCACAGCAACGAAGAGAATCAGTGACGCTGTGTGGTTACTGGTGGATTAGGGTTGTTTTGTGCGTTCATACAAACACGCACACTGTATCACACTGTATCACACTGTGTCAAACAATTACATTTATTACACTGTATTTCACTATTAAATGTACTCATATTATGTACAAATTCATTAGAACAAGGATACATCATATATATATATATTAATAAAATGAAGAGTTTGTCTGTCTGTCTGTCTATCATGAGCGTTGTATGATATATACCTCAAGTAAAGCTCTGACATTTTAAAATTAGCAACCCCTGCACATGAACATGTGTACCTCAAAGCTGGAATTTTAAATTTTTGATTATATTTTTTTAATATAATATAAACTTAATGATCAGAAATGAAAAGAAGAGATTATTGACTACGGTATTTATTGTATTAATATACGTAAGTTTAATATGTAAAAATATTGTAAATTATTTACCTACGTATTTCCAAGAGCGTGGATAAAATATACAAATAAACTACGTCCACGAAGCTGGGGTTCATAATTTGAATACTGTTTGTATAAATAATGAAATCGTTTATTATTATTATTATCATCTTACTAATATTATAAATGCGAGAGTATGTGTGTTTGGATGTTTGTTGCTCAATCACGCCAAAACTGCTGAACGGATTCGAGTGAAACTTTGTACGTTGATAGAGTATGTCCTGGAATAACATATAGGACTATTCCCAACCTTTGATTTTAAATAATAATAAATATATGATTAAAATTTCATTGAAATGATGTTATTTAAGTATATGTGATTTAATATTTTGTAATTAAAGTATAGTAATTAGTGTGACGTAGTTTCATAATAATAAATAATAAATATGTGATTTTTTTAGCTATATATTTCGAAAAAAATATTATTTCATTTATTTATTTATTTTACTAATTATAAAGGTAAAAATAAAAAAATTATAATTGATGACTTAAATACTATATATTTCTTTTATTACGAAATATTTAAAAAAGAAAATTAAAATACGGCAAAATTATTTACAGCTAGAATTGAGGAAAACTCATAGATATTTGAAAAAAATAAAGTTTGATTTATGACCAAAACAGTTTAGTTAAAAATTAAAAGATGTTATCAATTATTGCGGGCGAAAGCCGCGACGGGTAAAAGCTAGTTTTTAATATAATTATTTACATTCGAAGTGCATTGACAATGTGTGGTCATAAGTGTCTTAAATAAACATAGGCGGTGTCCCCAAAGGGAGAGCTTATCATATATAATCTATCTACTTAAAAGATGAATACATTATATAAATTATATAATTATGTATAATTTATTCAAACATGTTTAAGTACCTGTTAATGTTGTACGTGTTAAATAATAAGTACGCCATTGGAGTAGGAATTAGGTATGTAGAGTTAAAATTAAATGTATCAGCAAATATTTAAATGGAGCGTTAGAAACCATCGAGGGGAAAAAACCTCTCCTTACACTCTAACACCGACTATCTGTGGCCTCATGTCTCTAGGCGATACTATTGAACTAGGCTCTAGACTGCCGAAGATTGGGAGATCGGGGTTTTATCCCTGTTGGTTGTACTGAAAGTGGGGTTTCCTAAATGATTTCCCAACTTTATCTCCACGCAAATGCGGGTTCACTTCATCTTCATTTAACCTTCTTAATCTCTAGCACATCAGTTTAATCAATCCAACACGAGAGTGACGTGTTAGACCATGTAGCCACCAATGCGTGTTGTAAGGTAAGGGCTGTCGTATTTCTCAGGTTGGGAACTCGAGGTAGAGAACTAGTAGGCTCGTTCCAACTCCAAATACTTGATAGGAACCTCTAAACTGGTAGGCTCGTTCCCACTCCAAATCCTTGATAGGAACCTCTAAAATAGTAGGCTCGTTCCAACTCCAAATCCTTGATAGGAACCTTTAAACTAGTAGGCTCGTTCCCACTCCAAATCCTTGATAGGAACCTCTAAAATAGTAGGCTCGTTCCAACTCCAAATACTTGATAGGAACCTCTAAACTAGTAGGCTCGTTCCCACTCCAAATCCTTGATAGGAACCTCTAAAATAGTAGGCTCGTTCCAACTCCAAATCCTTGATAGGAACCTCTAAACTAGTAGGCTCGTTCCCACTCCAAATCCTTGATAGGAACCTCTGAACTAGTAGACTCGTTCCCACGGAGTGACGGGAGTTCAATAAGTGACACTGAACAGTACGCATCTCTCTATGTGGTTATTGTACGGGACAGTGGTTATTTTGAGCTATCTTGCGAAAGTCTATTCTCGTTAAATATCATTAAGTTTCATGGGACATTGGCTGTGAGGTGAGTTTATCAACCAGTGGTCGTACCACGAACAAGAATAGTGACACGGGACAAACCAAAAACTACACTTACAACAAAACTGACCAAACCGTTGTCGGCCCTTTTTAGGGCCAACAACAAAAGATATTAACCATGGACATGACGTGCGAGCATGAACGAGTTAAACAAAAGAGACAACAAACCCTTGAATTATCGAGACACCTAGAAGAAGACATAGATTTTGAAGTGACAGATGATGACTCTGAAGATAGTGAATTCCTTGACTCGACTGTACTTAAACGGAAACTACTGTTCAAGCAAAAGGAAGTCATGCCCTCCAAAACAATCAAAGTGACGAACCAATTTGACGCACTGTCTGACCGAGGGGAACCGATGGAGACTACAGAAGGGACAAAGGAAGCCGTTAGGGTAAACAGTTCTGATGACAAACAATCTAAACAAAAAATCCCACCAATTGTAGTTAGAGGGACAGCGAACTACTCAAAAATAGCCAAAAAGATGAAGGAAAATATGACTGGGACATTCAAAATATTATACATCCAAGACGGGCTAAAACTACACGTATCATCCCTGGAGGACTTCAAAACCCTCCAAGCTTACTTGAAACTGGCAGGACAAGAATACCACACCTTCACCCTCCCAAGGGACAAACCCTTGAAAATATTTGTAAAGGGGCTTCCACCCAACATGTCTACGGACGAAATCAAAGACGAACTGCAGGCGTTGGGCTACACAGCGACAGATGTAAGACAGTTCAAATCAAGGGCACAAACAGAAATCGACTCGCAAGACATTATCAAACTCTTGCCAATATTTATATGTACACTTACAAGGACTGATAACAACTTCAAAATTTTCCAGGAAAACTACATAAACCATACTAGAGTAAAAATAGAGCACTACGTTCAATCCCAAAATTACATACTACAATGAATGCCAGGCCTCCACCGTGGTTCGGATTCCACGTTAAACTGTAGGTCCTTCATTTCATCTCACTATCACCCTACCATTACAAATTAGCGTAAGTGCGTATAACCCGAACGGGTAGTAAGACGCGGTGCTAATAATAATAATAATAATAATAATAATAATAATAATAATAATAATAATACATACTACAATGCCATAGATGCCAGAGATTTGGCCACTCCAAGAACAATTGTGCCAATAATCCAAGGTGCGTCAAGTGCCTGGCCCCTCACTTGACCACAGACTGCCCGAAGAAAGACACCACAACCCGTGCTAAATGCACCAATTGCCGAGGAAACCACACGGCTAACTACTTGAAATGCCCGGAGTATCAGAAAGTAATGGAAAAAAAAATAGAACAAAGACAAAAAACAGATAACCAACACGCCACCACACCATCAAAAAATGACTTCCCCCCACTGGCAACCAAGACTAAGTCAACAACACACAACATCAATTCTGCACGCTCATATAGAGATATCTTAGTAAACAAACGAGACGGCCTGCAAAAATCTAAAGAAAAGGAACAAGAACAAAATACTTCATTTGACCTTAAGGAAATAATTTTGATACTCAAAGAATTAAATATATGTGGATTTCTTAAACACCTCAAAACTTACTTAACAAAAATCAACCAGGCACAGGACAAATTGACAAAGCTCATGGTCATCATTGAAGCAGCGACTGACTTCTACTTCAGCTCTAATGACGACTAAACCACATATTATAGAAGAAAACACATTCAGAATACTCATTTGGAACGCAAACGGAATCCTCCAACAAAACCAGGAATTCGAAGACCTACTGCAAACATATGGAATAGACCTGGCACTCGTATGCGAAACCCACCTAAAACCAGACAAACGGCTTACTATAACAGGATATAATATATACAGGACCAACAGGGTACACCGGGGAAGAGGGGGGGGGTACAGCAGTTGTCATAAAAAGCTACCAACCACACTATAGAAACAATATTGAAGACTCAGAAAACCTGGAGGCCACATCGGTAACTGTCAATACCAAAGCCGGACACAACAACTTCGTGGCCACCTACAACCCTCCAACCAAGATGCTACTAAAAACCGACCTGGATAACGTTACTGCAGATAACTACTTCCTAATAGGGGGAGATCTTAACAGCAAAAATACTCTATGGAACAGCAGGCTGACCAATAGAATTGGGTGAATACTAGAAGAGCACGCAACAGAGGCAGACTACAACATAATAGCTCCAGAATCACCGACTTTTTATCCCGGCAATCACCTTCATAGACCAGACGTCCTGGACATAATACTGACGAACTCAAAAATAACATCGGAAACCTTAACGGTATTACAAGAGCTCGATTCCGACCACAACCCAGTACTCTGCGAATGGGACATCGACACTGAACATCAAACCAACTGGCACAAACCGAGTACAAAGACAACGGACTGGAAGAAGTTCAAAGCTGAACTCCAGGAAACCATACCAGGAAACCTAGAAATTGAGACAGAAGAGGACATTGACGCTGCCATAGATATACTTGCAATGACAATCCAAGAAGCTTACAAACAAAACACAGTGACCTCCCGAAAACAACAAAACATAAGGATTGAGTAGCCCAACCTCAACCTCCTGATAGCGCAAAAAAGAGAAGCACGTAGGGATTGGCAGAGGCTACGTACACCACAAGAAAGAACTAGATACAACAGACTAAAAGCGCAGGTTAGAAGGACTGTCCACAACATAAGAAGAACCAGATGGAACAACTTTGTCACAGACACTACAACAAACTTACAGAAACCATGGACTTTGACAAAAATTTTAAAAGGAACTGCGAGAAAAGCGGGAACTCCAGCCATACATGGGCAGCAAGGAATGGCCTATACTAACATCGACAAGGCAAACGCAATAGTGGCGACACTAGAACAACAATTCAAACCCAACCCAGTGCAGGAAGAAGACTTAAACAGAAATATTATCAGGGGAGTAAACGCCTACATTGACAGACAAATAGCTGACATACCAGCCCCTATCACAGTAGAAGAACTTCAACACGCTATCAAAGATATTCGATCAAATAAGGCTCCGGGTATAGACGGTATTAAGAATGAAGAGTTAAAAAACTTACCTCACAATGCAACAGCACTGCTTACCCAAATAATTAACACTTACCTTAAATTACACTACTTCCCAAAATTTTGGAAAAGGGCCAATGTCATAAGCATCCCAAAACCAGGCAAAAATAGTATATTTCCACAGAACAGACGACCACTCAGCCTGCTCAATACAACCGGCAAACTTTACGAATCCCGAATACTAAATAGACTAAAACAACACACAGAGATGAACGAAACAATCCTCGCTCTGCAGTTTGGCTTCAAGAAACATCATTCTACAATCCATCCTGTACTAAACTTCATAGAGGATGCCACGGATAGCTTCAACAAACGAGAATACCTGCTCGCCATATTCCTAGACGTCGAGAAGGCCTTTGATAAAGTATGGCACTATGGACTACTATACAAACTGATACAATACGACTTCCCACCAAGATACATAATACTAATAAAAAGCTACTTAGAAGACAGAGAGTTTCAGGTCGCTATTGAGGGCTCGCTTTCCGAAAGGGTGCAGGTAAACTCAGGGGTACCACAAGGGTCGGTCTTGGCTCCCTACCTATTCAATCTTTATGTTTCAGATATCCCCACACACCCTAAAATGACAGTGAGATTGTTCGTTGATGACACACTAATTTACACCAGAGACAGAAATATATACTACGCAACGCTGGCACTACAACGATACCTAATAACACTAGAGACCTGGATCAAATAATGAAAAGTAAAAGTCAACACCGCGAAGTCCATGGCTATGGTTGTGACAAAGAGGAGACAATTACCACCGGAAAACTTCACTATTTTTCAAGAGGACATACCATTTCCGAACCAAGTCAAATATCTCGGAATAACTATCGATAGGAAACTCAACTGGGCAAAACACATTGACAAAACAAAGAAAACTGCGACTGCATTATTCATCCAGCTTTACCCACTCCTCAAAGGGTGCCAACTCAGTCAGCAATCCAAGATAACCATCTAAAATTTATAATCCAACCCATCATCCTCTACGGCTGCGTAAGATGGGGCTACGCAGACAAAACCAACATCAAGAAGTGACAAACAGTGCAGAAAAAGATACTAAGACTCATAACCGGAACAGACATAAGAAAAAGAATTGACCACCTCCATGAAATAACCAAGAGGAAAACACCCGATGAGATATTCAAGGAAAGAAGGGAAAAATTCTACACACAAAGGGTACCACACAAGAATACCTTAATCCACGCACTTGGTAACTACAATCCTCACGACCAAAGACCATACAAACGCCCAAGGCTGGAATAGAGAGGGATAAGAGGAAGGAGCAATATCACTCACACCTTCACATTCAATTTCATCCTTCATCAAGTGTATACTTTGACTAATCAAACATGTGTTTCCTTTCCAGATAATCATCACAAACTCACAATCAATCAATTCAATCTTTCATTAGATATATATTTTCACAAATTCATTGTTTCACCCTCATTCCTAGAGGATAAGGGCTATCGTATGCTGCCTGTAACTCAAAAAGCAATACAGCCCCTTTCAAAGGTGACCTAGCTTGGCACTTCTCTCAAGGTGGATATCTTGTGTCGGGCTACAGACAACTCAAACCGTGTATTTTGTACGATTAATTCATAGGTACCAAGTCATATAATGTTAATTTCATGCAAAGAGGACAAGGGTCTGTGAAAACAACCTGTAACTCGCATATTAAATCAGCCAAAACTTCCCACTGCTTGTCAATGATTCTATTGGCAAGTGGGGAGGTTGGGGCAACAGGGGGAAACCCAAGACTCATTCCAACTACAAATCCTTGATAAGAACCTCTGAACTAGTAGGCTCGTTCCAGCTCCAAATCCTTTATAATAACCTCTGAAAAAGTAGGCTCATTCCAACTCCAAATCCTTGATAGGAACCTCTTAACTAGTAGGCTCGTTCCAGCTCCAAATCTTTGATAGTAACATCTGAACTTGAAGGCTCGTTCCAGCTCCAAATATTTGATAGCAACCTCTGAACTAGTAGGCTCGTTCCAGCTCCAAATCCTTCATAGGAACCTATTAACTAGTAGGCTCGTTACAGCTCCAAATCCTCGATAGCAACCTCTGAACTAGTAGGCTCGTTCCAGCTCCAAATCCTTGATAGGAACCTCTGAACTAGTAGGCTCGTTCCAGCTCCAAATCTTTGATAGCAACCTCTGAACTTGTAGGCTCGTTCCAGCTCCAAATCTTTGATAGCAACATCTGAAATAGTAGGCTCGTTCCAACTCCAAATCCTTGATAAGAACCTCTGAACTATTGAGCCCGTTCTACCTACAAGTCCTAGATATTAACCTGTGAGCTAGTAGGCTCGTTCCAACTCCAAATCCTTGATAAGAACCTCTGAACTAGTAGGCTCGTTCCAACACCAAATCCTTGATAAGAACCTCTGAACAGGTGGGCTCGTTCCAACTCCAAATCCTAGATAATAACCTTTGAACTAATAGGCTCGTTCCAGCTCCAAATTCTTGATAATAATCTCTGAACAAGTAGGCTCGTTCGAACTCCAAATCCTTGATGAGAACCTCTAAACTAGTGGGCTCGTTCCAACTCCAAATCCTAGATAATAACCTCTGAACTAGTAGGCTCGTTCCAACTCCAAATCCTTGATAAGAACCTCTGAACTAGTAGGCTCGCTCCAGCTCCAAATCCTTGATAATAACCTCTGAACTAGTAGACTCGTTCCAACTCCAAATCCTTGATAAGAACCTCTAAACTAATAGGCTCGTTCCAACTCCAAATACTTGATAAGAACCTCTGAACTAGTAGGCTCGTTCCAGCTCCAAATCCTTGATAATAACCTCTGAACTAGTGGGCTCGTTCCAACTCCAAATCCTAGATAATAACCTCTGAACTAGTAGGCTCGTTCCAACTCCAAATCCTTGATAATAACCTCTGAACTAGTAGGCTCGTTCCAACTCCAGATCATTGATAAGAACCTCTTAACTAGTAGGCTCGTTCCAGCTCCAAAACCTTGATAAGAACCACTGAACTAGTGGGCTCGTTCCAACTCCAAATCCTAGATAATAACCTCTGAACTAGTGGGCTCGTTCCCACTCCAAATCCTTGATAGGAACCTCTGAACTAGTAGGCTCGTTCCAGCTCCAAATCCTTGATAATAACCTCTGAACTAGTAGGCTCGTTCCAACTCCAAATCCTTGATAGGAACCTCTTAACTAGTAGGCTCGTTCCAATTCTAAATAATTGATAGGAACCTCTGAGCTAGTAGGCTCGTTCCAGCTCCAAATCTTTGATAGCAACCTCTGTACTTGTATGCTCGTTCTTGCTCCAAATCTTTGATAGCAACCTCTGAACTAGTAGGCTCGTTCCAGCTCAAAATCCTTCATAGGAACCTCTTAACTCGTAGGCTCGTTCCAGCTCCAAATCCTTGATAGGAACCTCTGAACTAGTAGGCTCGTTCCAGCTCCAAATCCTTGATAAGAACCTTTGAACTAGTAGGCTCGTTCCAGCTCCAAATCTTTGATAGCAACCTCTGAACTTGTAGGCTCGTTCCAGCTCCAAATATTTGATAGCAACCTCTGAAATTGTAGGCTAGTTCAAGCTCCAAATCCTTCATAGGAACCTCTTAACTAGTAGACTCGTTCCAACTCCAAATCCTTGATAGCAACCTCTGAACTAGTAGGCTCGTTCCAGCTGCAAATCATTGACAGGAACCTCTGAACTAGTAGGCTCGTTCAAACTCCATATCCTTGATAGCAACCTCTGAACTAGTATTCTCGTTCCAGCTCCAAATCCTTGATAGGAACCTCTGAACCAGTAGGCTCTTTCCAACTCCAAATCCTTGATAGGAACCTCTGAATTATTAGGCACTTTCCAACTCCAAATCCTTGATGCAACCTCTGAACTAGTAGGCTCGTTCCCACTCCAAATTCTAGATAGTAACCTCTGAGCTAGTAGGCTCGTTCCAACTCTAAATCCTTGATAAGAACCTCTGAACTAGTAGGCTCGTTCCAACTCCAAATCCTTGATAAGAACCTCTGAACTAGTAGGTTTTTTCCAACTCCAAATCCTAGATAGGAACCTCTGAACTAGTAGGATCGTTCCAACTCCAAATCCTTGATAAGAACCTCTTAACTATTAGGCTCATTCCAACTCCAAACCCATGATAATAACCTCTGAACAAATAGGCTCGTTACAACTCCAAATCTTTGATAAGAACCTCTGAGCTAGTAGGCTCGTTCCAACTCCAAATCCTTGATAAATACCTCTGAACTAGTAAACTCGTTCCAACTCCATATCCTTGATAGGAACCTCTAAACTAATAGGCTCGTTCCAACTCCAAATCCTTGATAGGAACCTCTTAGCTAGTAGGCGCGTTCCAACTACAAATCCTTGATAAGAAACTCTGAACAAGTAGACTCGTTCCAACTCCAAATCTTTGATAGGAACCTCTTAACTAGTAGACTCGTTCCAACTCCAAATCCTTGATAAGAACCTCTGAACTAGTAGGTTAGTTCCAACTCCAAATCCTTGATAGGAACCTCTGAACTAGTAGGCTCGTTCCAGCTCCAAATCCTTTATAATAACCTCAGAACTAGTAGGCTCGTTCCAACTCCAAATCCTTGATAGGAACCTCTTAACTAGTAGGCTCGTTCCAGCTCCAAATCTTTGATAGCAACCTCTGAACTTGTAGGCTCGTTCCAGCTCCAAATATTTGATAGCAACCTCTGAACTAGTAGGCTCGTTCCAGCTCCAAATCCTCGATAGCAACCTCTGAACTAGTAGGCTTGTTCCAGCTTCAAATCCTTGATAGGAACCTCTGAACTAGTAGGCTCGTTCCAGCTCCAAATCTTTGATAGCAACCTCTGAACTTTTAGGCTCGTTCCAGCTCCAAATCTTTGATAGCAACCTCTGAAATAGTAGGCTCGTTCCAACTCCAAATCCTTGATAAGAACCTCTGAACTATTGAGCTCGTCCCAACTACAAGTCCTAGATAATAACCTGTGAGCTAGTAGGCTCAGTCCAACTCCAAATCCTTGATAAGAACCTCTGAACTAGTAGGCTCGTTCCAACTCCAAATCCTTGATAAGAACCTCTGAACTAGTGGGCTCGTTACAACTCCAAATCCTAGATAATAACCTCTGAACAAGTTGGCTCGTTCCTACTCCAAATCCTTGATAAGAACCTCTGAACTAGTAGGCTCGGTCCAGCTCCAAATCTTGATAATAACCTCTGAACTAGTAGACTCGTTCCAACTCCAAATCCTTGATAAGAACCTCTGAACTAATAGGCTCGTTCCAACTCCAAATCCTCGATAAGAACCTCTGAACTAGTAGGCTCGTTCCAACTCCAAATCCTTGATAAGAACCTCTGAACTAGTGGGCTCGTTCCAACTCCAAATCCTTGATATTAACCTCTGAACTAGTAGGCTCGTTCCAACTCCAAATCCTTGATAGGAACCTTTTAACTAGTAGGCTCGTTCCAGCTCCAAATCCTTGATAGGAACCTCTGATCTAGTAGGCTCGTTCCAGCTCCAAATCTTTGATAGCTACCTCTGAACTTGTAAGCTTGTTCCAGCTCCAAATCTTTGATAGCAACCTCTGAAATAGTAGGCTCGTTCCAGCTCCAAATCCTTCATAGGAACCTCTTAACTAGTAGGCTCGTTCCAGCTCCAAATCCTTGATAGCAACCTCTGAACTAGTAGGCTCGTTCCAGCTGCAAATCATTGACAGGAACCTCTGAACTAGTAGGCTCGTTCCAACTCCAAATCCTTGATAAGAACCCCTGATCTAGTAGGCTCGTTCCAACTCCAAATCCTTGATAAGAACCTCTGAACTAGTAGGCTCGTTCCCACTCCAAATCCTTGATAGGAACCTCTGAACAAGTAGGCTCGTTCCCACTCCAAGTCCTTGATAATAACCTCTGAATTATTAGGCTCGTTCCAACTCCAAATCCTTGATAATAACCTCTAAACTAGTAGGCTCGTTCCAGCTCCAAATCCTTGGTAGCAACCTCTGAGCTAGTAGGCTCGTTCCAACTCCAAATCCTTGAGAGCTCTGAACTCTAAGAAATGATCAGCTGTAGATGATGAAGAAGTAAGCTCACAAACTTGTAATATTAAATAATGACCAAAGTATTATACAATTTCTTGATTCACATGAAGAGTAATCCAGCCTGTGTTTTTACATACATTCAATATGACAGTTATTAAAGAAGAGCACGCATATCTTCACCCCCTCCCTCGTCCCACTGATTCCCAGATCTCAGGGGTTTATATATTCCCCTTGTTTGTCTGTGGAAGTTCATAGCTACGCATTTCAACTGGCGCAACCATCATTTTGGGGAGGGAACATGTGATTGGTTATTTACACTGTTGGCTCTCTGTTGATTTGATGACTCAAAATATCAACTTCCGTTAGGGAAGTGCCTATAAAGAATTCTATTACGCAGGTCTCAGATGAATATAGTCTGTACAACTTAAGCTTTACTTTGAATATATATTCCAACACAACTTAGTTAGACCTTCCTTGTATTGCGTTGCTTACATTTTTATATTAAAATTTTTATAGCATTAACATATTAAATACCTTTATTTACCAGGTAGTATTATGATTATTTCTCTAAGAGGGTATGATAATAAGCTTACCCCTCAACTATATGACAGTGCCCATAAAAATACCTTGACATAAATTATGATACGACGAGTGATCTCTCTTATAACATGAATTTTCAGGTTAAACAAATGCAAGTATATCAGTCAGCGCCCATTGAAGTGGCGCGTTATAGTGTTGACTCGACACACGCCAGGTCATTGTCAAACGATTTCTGCATGCTTCAATATTTAGTCACATGTTTAGGACAAGTTAGTCTACTTAATTCCCTGTACATTTTATTAACTTTATTAAAATACTTAAAAGGTGATACACACGCACTAAATATTAGATCTTGTTAAGAAAATCTCAGCTTCAAGTTTTCTTAGTGATAATTGAATTTTTTATTTTATTTAGCACCGTGTCTTACTACCCGTTCGGGTTATACGCTTTAAGTACTAATTACGCTAATGGATTAGGAATTGGGATGTTTGAATTAGATGAAGTGAACCCGCATTTACGTGGAGGGAGAGTAGAAAACCATTTAGGGAAAACCATCCCCAGTTAACCCGACCGAAATTCGAACCTCGACCTCACCGTCTTCAGCAGTCGAGCTCAACATGACAAGCGCGTTAGCCAACTACGTCACCGAGGTGGGTGACAATGATGAAATGTTTCTTTACTTATTCTGTAAAACGAATGAAGTTTTCCTGGATACATATTCACATTATAAAAACATTTAAAGCCCCACTTTTTTACATTTTCTCTTCATAAAGGATGCACTCAAATCATACTTTACCTCAATAATACCTATTGTATCTAAACACATTGACTTGATTGAATAAAACCAAAGGATCTTCATCATAAAAGGTAAACATAATTACTAGATAATTCGCTGCTAAATAAGTCCAGTGTTCCTTGAGTCGCACACGAATATCGATACATCTATGTTTCTGTAATATTTCTGCCATTTAACTTTCAGACCATGTGTCATGTTAATTTGGTGAGCACTCCTATTAAGAGAATGGTTGTGTTCGGGTCGCCTCTTAAAAACAGTTATATATTTTGTTAATTTGGTGAGCACTCCTATTAAGAGAATGGTTGTGTTCGGGTCGCCTCTTACAAACAGTTATATATTTTGTTAATTTGGTGAGCACTCCTATTAAAAGAATGATTGTGTTCGGGTCACCTCTTACAAACAGTTATATATTTTGTTAATTTGGTGAGCACTCCTATTAAGAGAATAGTAGTGTTCGGGTCGCCTCTTACAAACAGTTATATATTTTGTTAATTTGGTGAGCACTCCTATTAAGAGAATGGTTGTGTTCGGGTCACCTCTTACATACAGTTATATATTTTGTTAATTTGGTGAGCACTCCTATTAAGAGAATAGTTGTGTTCGGGTCGCCTCTTACAAACAGTTATATATTTTGTTAATTTGGTGAGCACTCCTATTAAGAGAATAGTTGTGTTCGAGTCGCCTCTTACAAACAGTTATATATTTTGTTAATTTGGTGAGCACTCCTATTAAGAGAATAGTTGTGTTCGGGTCACCTCTTACATACAGTTATATATTTTGTTAATTTGGTGAGCACTCCTATTAAGAGAATAGTTGTGTTCGGGTCGCCTCTTACATACAGTTATATATTTTGTTAGTTTGGTGAGCACTCCTATTAAGAGATTAGTTGTGTTCGGGTCACCTCTTACAAACAGTTATATATATTGTACTTTCCTGTTCTTTGGCGTTCACGTCAATGTCGCTGCTGTTCCAGTGGCAGAAAATAACTGCCTTTTCTACTTTATCTCTCAATTGGGAGTGAACTTGGCTGGTTTGAAATCGAAGAAGAAAAATAGCATAAAAAGTGACCTTTTTCAATTAGAATTAACCTAATTTTGAATTTTATTCAACAAAATTTATTAATTTTAATTTGACTCTTTAAAAAAATTTTAGAATATAAAATTCCATAAATAAAATATAATTAATATTTTGGAGCTATTTAATTGTAAACTTTGTTAACATCTGTGTTTACAAACATAACATTTCTTTATTAGACCATATATTAGAGATTGGATCACTGGTGAAAGTCTGAGATGATCATACTCACTGGTTTAATACACTACCTTTAAAATAAAAACTGAAAAGGTGAAAAAAATGTTCGTGTTACATCTTAGAGAACAGCTTGTTCAATCTGCTCCCAGATTACGCCAGGTTGTGATAGTCATAGATGTAGAACTTTTCCCAAAAGTTGACGTTAACAAAACTTGGGTCTAAAATGGAATTAAAAATGTTCATAGTTCGTTTAAAACGAAGTAAACAAATGACTCCTCAAAGCTAACATCAGGAATAAGTAAAGCCTGAAATAATGATACAGAAATGGATATGTTATTATCTATTCTAGATAAAATAAATAGTGTAGCTAGGCCCAAAGTCTATTGATTTTGAAGTGTAGTAGATTAGACAATTTAAGCTTATTTTATAAACCAGTATGTTGCAACAATATCCTTACTGGGATTCAAATACTATCCTTTCTGTCAACGACAAAGCAAGAAAGGACGGATTCCTTTGTTTCATTTCTTACAATTCTGAGCCATAAGAGTTAAACATATGTTGCTGGGATAAAATTCAAACTAACAATCAAAATTAGAGAGTGTTTGGAGCTTCAATAAAATCAAAATGGTTGAAATACTTTTAGCACGTTGCATAAGGATGTAGATTAATTTCTTCCTTTTTACTAGGTTTATATTAAGATCTTAAACTGCTCGACCAACTCTGCTTTAATCTTAAATATAAAATATTATAATACTTATAAACAGTTATAATTATTGCTGTTCACAAGTTAAATTATGGTTTACATGGCTTTACATATCTAGTATAAGTGATTTTTATATCGGTTTCTGATAAATCTAGCACCATATAATCAAGGAAATAAGTATAAAAACTAATTTTGATTTTTTAAATAAATTTATTTAATATTTTTACTGAACTGTTTTTTTTAGAGTGAGATCATTTTTGAAAAGTGAATAGGTGAAGTTTTGTGCTTTTTTCATACCTAGGCCTTTCACAGATTTACATTAAGGATGTAACCCTGTTACAACACCCAAAAGAAAAAGAAATTGTTTGGTTCACCACTCCGGGCCCAGTTGACCTTATCTCGGCAAGGCTCCACTCCATTAACATATCGCGGCACTGTTAACATTGAACTAACTAGAGGAACCATGGTTCATTCCTTGCCACGAGTCGTGTGCCATGCCCAAGAAAAAATAAGATGGACGATAGGCGTGAACTGGATGTGCATCATCGGCTATGTTCAGAAACTATTGGAGCTATTGTTGGGATCGCTTTTAAACTAGCGTAGGCTATTGGAGTATGTTTTGTTACCTCTCACCCCTCCCCCCTCTTTTGGTTTCGCGCCTTGAGAACACATAGCTTCATTTGTCAGGTATAAAGCGGCATCGCTGAGATCACTAGGTGAGAGACCTTGGTCTTAGAATAGGTTTTCGTCTGTACATTTAAAATTCCATTTTGCTGTAATAATTCAAAATTATCGTTAATGATTTTTTATTTAAAAACATCATTTATTAACTGTACCTGGTCTCTTTTAAATTGCTTGTAGACCATGGATAATCTATACATCTATGCATGGTTTGACCAAACCGTTTATATGTAAGGTAAGGTAGGAGACTACCTTTCACACCCATTAAGAACAACTAGTAAAATAATTATTTTGTATATTTTGAGTTTTTTATTCCTTGAAAGCAGGCGAGATGTCATCTACTTAATTACCAAGTCATAACATGCACTTCTCGCTGTATCTGTTTCCTAATTTATAATATAATATTATTATTGATAATATAATATTATTATCGATAGCTAAAATTTGTTCTCAATATTTTAACTCCTTTAACCTGTCAAATTTGTGTTGTACTTATGTAATATTAAGCAAACAATTTACAAACTCTCTAAATAAGCTTTCTGAAACTCAATTGTCTCTCCTACGCATCAAATTCAGATTCTGATCTCACTTTCCTATTGGTCCACAAGTCAACCAGACTCTGTATTTACTAAATTATGTAGAGACCAACAGGGTAGAGATAGGAAGAGGAGTGAGACAGGATTCTGTTTTAACTTATTCTATTCAATTTGAATGGGCTTGGCAGGACGGGAAAGCCTTGTACCTAGAAGGAAGTGGCAATTTCAAATTATGAGGACGCGTCATCAACACTGTAAAATATGCAGATGATCTAGCATTGCTGGCACCCAAAAAGAAGAATAGCAGGAAATGATGGACCAGCTGGTAGAGAAAGAGAGAAGATATAGAATGCAGATCAATATTGAGAAGTACTAAAGATGGTGATTTTAATTTAATGAAGAACCGTTGAAAATCAAAATTTGTAATCAGTAGTTGGAAAACCTAGAGCGGTTCAAGTACCTGTCTGCTGACAAAGGATGTCTGCTGTACCAAGGAAATTAGGCCATCATTGTCAAGGAATCTTTCAACAAGAAGAGGTTTGCTGCTTGGCAAGTCGAGTATGGAACTGAGGAAGAAACTGAAGAAACGGTACATTTGGAGCATCGCAATTAATGTTGCAGAAACTTGGATTCCTAGGGAGAAACATAATAAGTACTTGAAGCGCTTTGAAATTTGGTGCTGGAGAAGACTTTAGAAAATAAGGTGGACAGCAAAGGTGAAAAATGAAGACGTCCTTAGAAGAGTGGGTGGGAAAAGAACCGTTTTGGATGTAATTCTTGGAGCAAAGCCAACTGGATCGTACATATCCTTAGGAGGAAGTGCCTTCTGCATGACGTATTAGAAGGAAAGGTTGAGGTAAAGAACAGCTTAGGAAGGAGTATTCAAATATTAGATGACTTGAAGGCGGGAATAAAATTCTGGTAGCTGAAGTAGGAGGCAGAGGACACGGTGGATTGACAGTCATAGTTCGCTGAAAAACGGAATGGGCCTGTCACACTACAGTACAGCCAAAATTAATAATTTCTCACAATATCTTATTTTGTGTTGACCACCCCGTTGAGTTACAGGCCCTTTTTAGCCCACTGACCTTTTACCAATACCAGCCCAGGTATCGTAGTTCACATGCGTCCCAAACTGATCTCGCGAAGGACTCTCCCAACTTAGACTGAATTTCCTGCCGGCCAGTCACCCATGTAGCTCACCTACAGAGGATTATAGGCAAGTGACAGCTAGCAAAGGCTATTTATAACCACCATTGGTTGAGAGTCAATATTGTCAACCTAACAAGAAATAATTCCATTTCCTTAGCAATAATTTATTAGAAATAAAAATCTTATCAGCTGCTTCAGTGGCCACATGTTCAAGGGCATCACATTTGTCATATACTAGTTTTCTGATGCTAGGGAGATCGGAGTTTGAATCCCAGTTGTTTGTAGTGAAGTTGGTTTATCTTATATGGTTTTATACCCTCCTTTCACACAATTTCGGGTACATTTTTTCTATATTCAACAATATTCATCACTAACTCATTAGCATAATAGTACACACATGTATAACCTTAACCAGTATTAAGACGCATAGCTGATAAAACTTGTTATTAACAGTTTTAATAATAATTCCAGAGAATTATTACAATAAAGAATCTTCTGCTATTGTCAATTATTTACATTTACACTCGTGCTAGAGGTGAACTATAAGTATAATACCATTGGCAAAATAAAGATTCCACTACCCGAGAATTCCCTGTCCTAATTGATTCAAGCAGCATTACTTTCCTTATGTTCCTTTTGTCAAAAGGGGCCACCAAGCACCCGCTTGCTGGATCCGAGATGAGAAACTTAATAAACAATGCAGAGTCGTGGTTATACTTTGAAGTTGGAGAGAGAAGAGGAACCTTGGACTACTTTTAACAAAGTCTGAATGGTTAACCCAATGGGAAGAAGACACAGATGGGAGGCTAACATTATAATTGACATGAAAGAGATAGTAATAGTAAGAGGTGTAATGAGGTGGACTGGATAGAATTAGATCAAGATAGCGATATGGTGTAATGAGGTGGACTGGATATAACACGCTCAAGATAGGGATATGGTGTAATGAGGTGGACTGGATAGGATCAGCTCAAGATAGGGATATGGTGTAATGAGGTGGACTGGATAGAACTAAATCAAGATAGGGGTATGGTGTAATGAGGTGGACTGGATAGAACTAGCTCAAGGTAGGAATATGGTGTAATGAGGTGTATTTGATAGAATACGATCAAGATAGGGATATGTGGCATATTTTTGTAAGTGCGACCATTATAAAATAATATATATTAATAATATTAATATAATATATATAGCTCACCCACGATTAAAGTGCAGTAACCCCCTATTATTTTATTACTAATAAACAATCTTTATGGAACAAAATGGTATCGCTCAAGTGGCAGCGACCAAGCCACTTCAGTATTTTCCAAGTGACGATTACTCACGATGACAAACATGGCAACTTTGATAAATATTTAGTAATATAGCACAAGCTTAGAGTGAAGATTAAGTGCTCTTACAACTACCCTTGACATTTCGCTCCTGTATCTCTTCTGTCCACAGATTCCACCCCCACACCCCCTCAACCTCCCCCACACCAATGTATTGACGCTATTTTGAGGCGTAAATGTACCAGCTATATAAAGTCAAAAAGGAAGATTCTTTTCCCCCAAAAAATATAATATTAGAGGCTTACAGTATAAATGAAAATTTAAGTTTAGATCGTAACAAGTTTGAAGATTTTAGATTTATTTTTTAAATTTGTGTTTTACTTGCTCTTGACGGAAATATATTAAATTTAAGGTCTGGGGATTAGATTGTATTGTTCACTGCGCTTGTGTGCACATGGTCTAAGTGTCAAACAATTTTCTTGTAAGATTTGCCCGTGATAGGGACTATTGATAACATAATTTGGACCAGTAGTACTGAGGGTGTATTTCCAACGAAAATGTGGGTACATTTCCTCTAAATTCTACCTTTATAATCCCCATATGTTTAGTTATTCTATCACAGTTATAGAGTTTAGAGTGAGATAGTCTGCTTCCGTGACTGAATGGTCTGAGGCATCACTCTCGTGACTGAATAGTCTGAGGAATCACTCTCGTGACTGAATGGTCTGAGGCATCACTCTCGTGACTGAATAGTTTGAGGCATCACTCTCGTGACTGAATAGTCTGAGGAATCACTCTCGTGACTGAATGGTCTGAGGCATCACTCTCGTGACTGAATAGTTTGAGGCATCACTCTCGTGCTAGAATGACCTGCTGATGGCGGGAATATCGGGGCTCGAATCCCGGTTAGTCCTACTGAGGGTTTTCTTTTTCTTTGTTTGTCTACCACTTTAATTGCACACAAATACGAACAGAACACCTCAAGAGTTCATCCTTCCCCTAGAATACCACCTTAAAGTAATAATCATATATGTTTATAGACTGAACCGGAAGTGATAAGTGACTATTAGAAATAGAGAAAGCTAGTAGTATTTAATATTAAAAAAGATTAATTAAGCTTAGTTAATTTCCCAGTAGATCCCCTAAGTGGTTTAGTCATCACAGTTCCTGGCTACCGATCTGAAAGTGCCAGTTCGATCCCCGGCTATTTCGGCTCTTTATGTGAATCTGTGGATCTATAATGAGGCCAACTCTGCCTCCCTAGGTCGATTGAGGAGCTACATGAATAAATAAGTAGCGGCTCCTGTTTAGAAAATTGAAATAAATGGCTGGTGGTTTGTTGTGTTGAACATTAGCACACTCCATTTGCAAATGTTGGTACTATCTACGGCAACACGCGGTTAGAAATAGGCCGATACATCTCTTCTACGGGCCGAGGACAGGGATTTCATTTAACATGATATGTGGATTTTTTTTGTGAGGATGTATAGTTTTTGCATCAAAGTTATTTTTTATGTAAGTAACAATATAACTAATATATATTATGCTAATTTACGTTATTTCCAATGTTTTCAAATCCTTTATGTTTGTCTTATTTCTTTGTTCACACAAATACACTATGAGGATATCTTCTGAAAATATGTTTTTGTTTAAATATATATAGAGTAGAAATGATTCCTACAAATGTTGTACCTATGTTAATAAAGGGGACGTTATTTGTCGGAAATATTATTTTTGTAGAGGGAAGTGTAGAGGAAATTCCACTTTCAGTTTTTTCCAATGGGATGTTGCTATTTATTTTGCCCTCAATGCTATAGGGTTGGTTGATAAGAGTTCAACAAGCTTCAACCAATGACTATCAAAGTAATTATATCACACGATTAAATATTTCATTCTTCATATTTTTTAAATGGACCGCTACCATGTTGTATTCATTTAATCGCTGAATCACGTACCCTTTTTTCTCATTTGATTTAGTGTCACATTGCTAACTGTAAACAAATGGTATAAAGCGATGTTATTTTTAGTGTTTTCACTGTTTTAGATGACATTAAAGGATTAGATAACAAGATAAATATTAGTCTTAGAATCATAACCAGTCAGTTGTAATAATAGTATGGTATTTCTTTAGTTGACGTTGATAATGGTAGAAAATTATGTTTGTAAAGATGAAAATATTAAATTTTCCTACCTCCACCCAATATATAAACCCACACCTTAAGACGAGAGCGATATCATAGTACCATATGTGGAGGAATATTTCATAAATAAAATCTTTTGGGAGCCATGAAAAAACCTAAATAATTGGTTGTACTGTCCTTTCTATAAAGATTTTTTTTTAAGTTACTCAAACATACTAAATGAATAATAGAGGTAGGGAAGTATGTTTTGATACATTTAATATAACTATCTCCAATATTTAACTGTAAAATGCATCAGATCAAATTTAAGCTTATAACAAAGGAGAGACAATTTTCTACAAATCCTTGTTATTATTCACGGTTTAAAAACATTAGCCGTGTTTTTGCACTTGAATTGCTATCTAAGTTTACGACCACAACATTTTCTCAGTATACCTGGTACCGGTGTTAACGAGATGTTTATGACTGAGAAGCTTTCAAAGCTCGGTTTGGTAACGCTTTCCTTGACCAGACTAAACAGTATGGTTACGATCAATGAGCCGAGAATTTGTGGGACCAATTTCAAAACAGCATCACTTCTCATGTTAGATCCAAGCGAGATTAAATTCGTAGTCTATGGATTTTAATTTATACTGTATTAAATAAAAATGGACAGCAATTACTAGCTAGAAATACACGACAGTAAGTAGGTACTTAAACAACGTTTGGTTACGGATAAATGATATAGTGTATTAATACATGAATTAGGTATATTTGCTCTTACACAAATGCGTAATGTTTTCTTAGGGACAATTTTAGGTAGATATGTTTAGCTTTATACGGTGTGTAAATATTAGGACCAATCAAATTAAGCTCCAGTCTAGCTAATAATATAATTTTGGTTCATTTACAGTCATTTTAAGTATATGTGGGTACCTCTACCCCAACCACAATTTTTGTTTTCACGTCCCACCTTGGTCAGAAACATACGTCCCAAACAACGCGAACATCGTCCAACTCCGACTGACTACCACCCGACTGGCCGCCCTGCTCAGTCACAAACCAGACAGCCGGTACACCCGACTGACTACCACCCGACTGACTACCACCCTACTGACTACCACCCAGCTGGCCACCCTGCTCAGTCACAAACGAGACAGCCGGTACACCCTACTGACTACCACCCGGCTGGCCGCCCTGCTCAGTCACAAACCAGACAGCCGGTACACCCGACTGACTACCACCCGACTGACTACCACCTTACTGACTACCACCCGACTGGCCGCCCTGCTCAGTCACAAACCAGACAGCCGGTACACCCGACTGACTACCACCCTACTGACTACCACCCGGCTGGCCGCCCTGCTCAGTCACAAACCAGACAGCCGGTACAGATTTATTTTGGTGCAAGTTAAGGAGATATGTTTGCGTGATTCGTTCTAGAACAATTCCGGAACATAAAGAGTTGTACTATAAGTTGAAGCCATTCAAAGAAATACATTGCGTAAAGTCATGTAAAGATTCTAGAAGTGCATACAACAGTGTATAGCATATAATGGGTGTCTATTAATGGCATCAGCTTATAAGAAATTAATAATTTAATAGTATATAGAAAATTGTCAAGCTGTTGTTGTTATTTTAAGTTTATTTTGAACAATTTGCTAGATATAGTAAACACATAGTGTAATTAAATGTGTCAACACTTTCTGCCTCACTCTGTATATTATTAAGTGGATTTCTAGCTTGGAGACGGTCAAAGTAAGTCATGTTTTATACAACTGTGTCATTTAATAACTACGTTCATATAATTTAGAGATATTTTTAAATGCCTCACTGTTCTGAATATTATTTTCTTTGATTAGTTTGTGAAATAGTGGTAGAGGATATTATGTGGGCTTATTTATTTATTTTTTAACTAATGTTTCAGAGTATTTCCAACACAGTGTTACTCTAAATTAAATGCTACCAACGTGCTTCATCATTTCATCTAACATAATTTCAAAGAGACTGACACCATATTAACGCAGATTTAATTATTGGGATAATTATTGTGGATCACAACGAAATACATAAACAACGGATTAGATTTTTACTACTCAGAAAATACTAAAGATCAGGTTGGAATCCAGAATGGCGGTACATTAAGAATACATAGATTTTAAAAGTTCTATTATTTTCTTAATAGAAACAAGTAATATGACATTTTATTTTTTCTTAGGTTACTCAAAAAAATTTGTCAAGATGGTTAGTTTGACAGATATATGGCAGGTTATGAGTCAGATGTCACTTATGAGATTCTTTCGAAATACATAACGTATTTAAAAAAAGGAGATGAACTATTTCCATTATTTTAATATAAACTTAGAGTATGGTATCAAAGTGATGCAAGAGAGAAAGAACATGTTTTATCTAAACAGTAAATTGCAGTTATTAAGATACGCAGCTTATTTAGATTTTTTGGGTAAGGAAACTGGGGCAGTAAATTCAAACATTTTATAAGAGGCTAGTAAGTAAATAGGTTTTGAATGAACCATGAAAAGATTAAGGCCCTGTTTTATAGTCAGACTAAGTACACCTCAAGTGCGGCTCCATACTAAATATAAGACGACATTTACCTAGACTAGAATGGAATGGGCCAGTTTAATATCTGGCTCGTTCCATTCTAGTAGTAGTACAGCACTTGAGGCAGGTTAAGTCTGAATATGAAACTAAATTTATTATCACACAGATGACACAGATTGGGGAAGATACAATAGAGCAGGAGTCCCCAATTATTTTTAATGGAGTTCCGTTTTAAAAGCTCGACATAGCCATGCGGTCCGGCAAAACTTTAACAGTGACTCACGTTCAAACCCTATTGGACTACACTAACTAAAAAACGTGATTTTATTTCTTTTTAATTATTTTACTACATTACGTATGCTGTCCTTTCATGTCTACTACCCATCCACCATCGAAATAGCATCATTTATTCTATTTATCACAATATCGTCAAAGTCCTTAAAAATGTCATTGCGGTCCGAATGTGTACCGTGGTCCGCCATTTGGAGACCACTACTTTAGTGATTACTGCGACTAACAAATAATTTTACAGGGATAAGGAATTTAAATATTTAGGAACAATTTTAATTAGAAATAATGATATTAATTTGCAATTTAATAAAAGAATAGTCTCATGAAATACATGGTATTACTCGGTAAGTTGTTGGCAACTAGTCTGCTATCAAGGAATGTAAAATTCTGTAAACACAAAATAATAATTTAACCAGTTGTTCTCTACGGGTGTGAAATGTGGTCGCTTACCTTACATGACGAAAACATGAGTATGTTTGAAAACAAGGTGCTTAGAAAGAGAATTTGTTCAAAAAGTAATGAGGGCACTGGGGAGTGGACTATATTGCATATTAATAGGCTATATACCCTGTACTTATAACAAGACTTTGTTAGGATAAACAAATCTCAATATTATTGTGGGCAGGTAATACTAATAAATGGGAGAATCTAGAACTTTGTTCACTGTTCAAGCTACTCACTGGCAAACACACTGAGAAGAGACCATTGAACCCGCCTCTGTGGCGTAGTTGGCTAACGCGCTAGTCTTGTTGAGCTCGACTGCTGAGGACGGGGAGATTGAGGTTCGAATCTCGGTCGGGTGAACTGGGGGTGGTTTTTCCTAAATGGTTTTCCACTCTCCCTCCACGCAAATGCGGGTTCACTTCCTTTAACTCAAACTTCCCAATTCCTAATCCATTAGCGTGATTAGTACTTAAGCGTATAACCCAAACGGTTAGTAAGACGCGGTGCTAAATAATAATAGTAATAATAATAATAATAATGATAATAATAATAATAATAATAATAATAATAATAATAATAATAAAGAGACCATTGAAAGACCTAGATGAGGATGGGAGGATAATGTTAGAATGGACCTGAAAGTGATAGAATGTAATGAGATCAACTGGATGGACCTAGCTCATGATATTATTATTATTAGTAGTAGCATTAGTACCGCGTCTTACTACCCGTTATGATTATACGCACTTAAGATAATGTGTAATGGTGGGGTGATTGCGAGATGAAATGGAGGACCTACAGTTAACGTGGGATCCAAACCACGGTGGAGGTCTGGCATACCACACATTCACAAGTTGTGATTAGTACACGTCTTGTCAAAGGTGAAGGATGGCTTGGCAGTAAGATAAATTGATGCTGGGACCAAGGATTAAACTCCTGACCCCCAGCACAGAAGTCTGACACCTTACCCCTAAAGTACAAGTTCACCAGCTCATGATAGAGATAGAGTGTAATGGGGTGGACTGGATATAACTATCTAAACTTAGTGATAGTGTATAGTGAGAGGATTGGATATAACAGCTCAAGATAGGGTTAGGTGGCGTACATACGTGTGGCAATGATCTTTCGAATTCTTAATGCTATAGAATAAGTAAGTAATACGTATTTTCATTTTGTATAATTTTGATTATAAAAACACATACAGGCTTGTATTTTAACTATCTAATAAATAATGTTTACAAAATTATATTTTTTTGATTATGATTATTTAATATTTGTTTTGGTAGTAAATCGAA
This sequence comes from Timema monikensis, assembly GCA_902151445.1. Classification (NCBI taxonomy): domain Eukaryota; kingdom Metazoa; phylum Arthropoda; class Insecta; order Phasmatodea; family Timematidae; genus Timema; species Timema monikensis. The sequence continues at coordinate 29,456 of CABFVZ010004151.1, forward strand.
TCGAATTTTAGAATTAATTATTTTTAATCGCTTTCGATTTGATAGATTGTGTTCACTTTCTGTTGAGTGAATATTGTCTGAAACTTGTTTTCTATTATTCCAATATTCTAGTTATGTTACAATGTTATTTTTTATACTTTTAAGTGTATTTTAGTGCTAAATTCTTAGTTAGCACTGTTAACAAACTAACTGTATGGTGATTAATACTTGTGATATAAGAATACTATTAAGGAACGAAACGAACAATGGAATTTTGATATGTATTCTAATGTGAATAGTTAATAGGATTAGCAATAAATAGAGTATCGACATTTATATTGAAGATAGAGAATGTCAAACAACCAAATCTTTTAGATGTGTACATTTTGGTTATTATTTTAAATAATCAGGAAGATGAAATTTTGAAATATCACTTCTTAAAAATCTTTGAACTGTATTATATTTATTAATTATTTAAATACTGTACGTTGAAAAAATGAGAGCTCAGACTGAATATCCAACCAAAATGAATTGATCTACTTTTCCACTCCTCCACCATTGAGCTAGCCAGTTTAGGCTTTTGTCCCAGTTTCATTCCTCATTTTTAGTTTAAAGAAGAGTATTTGATTAAGTTAGAAACATTGTTTTATCATATTGTTTGCTGCCATCCTCCACGTCGTGTTACCTGTGAGCTCAAGAGTTCTGCCATAGCTGATAACCAATTCGGCATAGAATAATTACCACCATTTCTCGTAATTTTGTACGTTAGCATCCTGATTATAGGACATAAGTCTGGCCACAACGGTAGTAGATTGTTCAACGGAAAATAAAATTAATAAAATTACCTCATGCTCCCTTCAAACAAACAGTTTACTACATATTAATAAAGGAACTAATCTTATAAATATCTCCCGAATTAAATGAAGAAAAGTGTTCAAGATGACTGAGTTCAATCTCCTGGTGCTATGGCCTCGCTATTCCTTTTTTTGTTCTTTAACACTCTATGTTTTAGGTCTTGCCATAATCCGAATAGGCCTTAAATTCTCAATCACAAGCCATGGCAAAATACGTCTTTAGTCCTAAGTTTCTATTTCAATATGAAACCAGTTTTTCTTCATTATCTTAACTTTACTACCACGTTTAACCCACGTGTTATATAGTCAAGCTCTACTCGTCACTTAATCAACGTAATTAACGTTTTCCTTACACATCAGGCAGTCTTTCCAGTTATTTAGAGTAATGTATATCCTAGGTTAATGTTTTCTCCTTCTCACTCCAGACTCCCATTCAAACACCCTATCATCATCATCATCATCATCATCATTATCATCATGTTGATTACTCAACCTCCCTCCATGGAACAATATGGCTTGGAGGTGTTAAGTTCACATCGCCTGGAGGGATATGTATATTCGTCCTGTCTTAGCAGCCACGACCTTGTTGACCGTAACGGTCTTAGCTCAATTGTTCAATTAATGTAATTAATACCACACCCTGTATAGCATATGATACAGCCTAACTCTACACTGAGATAGCATTACATCACATGTTATCAAGACAAGGACGGAATATTTCACTAAACGTGGTGTGACTAACTAAAAATGTAGCATTTTAAAATAACCTGCAACTGGTATTCTCTTCATAAATATAATTTATACTTATGTAGCCTGTATTTTAGTAAGCAATATTTGCATAGTTCTATATTTAGATATAGTTAAATTAAATTTGAACGTAAACTTTATTTATTTTATACAATTAGAATAAAGTACTGTGTCTTCAGTTGAATACATTTTTAATTTAAATATTGAGTTTGTAGAATATGTTCAATTTCCAAGACTGCTACAGGTAATATAATTATGAATTTATATATATAATGATAGTCGACTATCTGGACTGTTACTATCAAATTAACTAATTAAGAAAATATCTTAACTTACGCCTAGTCTCAATAAATACAATTATATTCATGAAAATATATAGTTCAAATTTATTAATTCGGAAAATATGTTATGCTAGTTTTAGTGAATATAAAACAATTCAATCCATTAATCTAATAAGATTAAATATTATTTTCAAATAAAATAAAACAAGAAATAGTATTGGTTTTAATTTTATACAGCCAGATATGGAAAGTTATTAAATGTTTTAATTGTTTTCATAATATACATTACTATAAAATATTGTAGAAAACTAAACATTTTGTAACGTATTAGATACAAACATCTAACACCTGGTCCAGACGAGTAAATGAGAGAGGCTTCATTCGGGGTGTTTACAACAACTGTCGTCAATCGATAGTGGTCGGGTCTTTGTACTTGGAACTAATCTTGACAAATTTTATTAGTCACACTGGTATATAAGGACCTGTCCTCGGTTCACGTATATCTATTCTATTGTAACCACTCGTCGGAGGAACTGCTGGAAGATATTTACGAGCATTTGTTAAAACTACGTACTGAATACCACGATGGTTAAGGCGTCTGTGTCACCTACTCAACACAGAGCAAGCTATGGCTGATACTATAAGTATTAAGGGATGTTGTAATATATACTGAGCTTTGAGCTCTATTATTCTATATTCATATGACGTAGTTTTTTGTATGTAAGTACTGCTGACTTGTTTCCCTATGCTCATAAGACATAGTTTATTTTATTGAACTATGAGCTATATTATTCTATGTAAATAAGACTTAGTTCTTGTATGTCAGTACTACTGACTTATTTCTCATTGCCCATAAGGCATAGTCTATAGCTTTTCGCACTATCTCTCTATGTTTATTATGCTTAGTCGCAAATATTAATGTCAATATTAGGCTCCTTAGACTATAAAACTATGCTGCGACTAGTTTAAAGAATATAATAAAATAATGGAGGATTACAGGTTATCTATTGCTTTGTATCACGACCTAATTGGGCCTGTAACTTACACTTGTCTTTGATGTGTCTGTCTACTGTGCTGTGGGCAACCTGTGGAAGTGCTACTTGTCCAAAGTAGTGGCCCACGGGGTTTTGTTTGTTGTGTACGGGCCCATTTTACTGCATTTAGCGTTAGTTAAAACTATCTTTATTTTGTTTAGTATTATTGTTCAGGTTAACAGAATAAATATACTATTGATTGCTCAGACAGTACTAATTAGGAACTAACCGGCCATAGTATCTGTAGCACCGGGATTCCTGGTGGTTCACCGTTTACTAGTTGTAAGATAATAGTTTCTCTTCTAGTAACTATATCATTCTAAAGTCTAACTCGCTATGAAGTTAACCCAAGCTAATTAACTCATGTTAATTACCGTTCTTGTAGCTCCTTAAACTGAGACTAAATTTATGTGGCTTAGTTCTTTATATTTTAAACTATGTGTTGTAGTTGGAAGCCTCGCAGTCAGCTGGCTGGAGTAGAATTATCTATGATAATTTTGTAATTATATTTGATTACCGCCATTATTTACATTACCTTAAAGTTTCTGCCTTTTATCCTATTTGATGACTTAGTAATTGTCCTAACTTAATGAGTTACAAGCTTTTCTTATTTACACCTTTGAGATGTGTGTGTGTGTTTGTGTGTGTGTGTGTGTGTGTGTGGGTTAAAGGGTATCTAGATGCTTCACACCTGATGATCCTTTGTCGAACTATCTATATTATTGTAACCGTTTATATTCTCGTGTTTAAACTATGGCAGGTTTGAATAATTTATACCTATAGTTCTATATACTTCCCATCGACTTGTTTGAATATTAATAAACGGATTTGTTTAGCTTTTAAACTAATCTTATACTTTGTTCCTTCCAATCAACATTTATAATATTCTGAAAATTTAAAAATGACACCTGGACACGGGAATCAAACCCGGGACCTTTGGTTTAGTACGCCAATGCTCTGACAACTGAGCTATCCAGGAATTTTCCCATGCCCAGGGTCAATCTTCACCCATATTTTAAGGCATTTAAGGGATTTTTCAATTTTCTGAATATGATATCTAAATTTTGTAATTCCTACTAAAAGCATTAGTAATAGCTTTACATATTTGATTCTACAACATTTATGAGTTCACAAATGTTGTAATTTAACCTTGTCCTCAGCTGTTGCCTATTTCTTACACTCCATTTGTAGTTTTCATAATAGGCCTATATTTTTAATTGTCGTGAGTATCAATGAGCCGATACGTTTTTTTAATTACAGTCATCGGACAAACATTTCCAGGCTGCCAACTTTCTGTTTGATTGTTACCACGCTAATTATTTATATTTTATAATATCAATATGTATTCATACAATAAACACAGAAACAAGGCACGCTCATTTGAAGTAAAGTTGACACTCCTTTTTCACTCAATATGTAATTTTGAGATAGTTCAGATCCTTCAAATGTTAATTTTTATAAAATAACCACAATATTCCATCGATACAAACTTCTATAAATAGCTTTAAACAAATTTACATGTATTACATAAACAAACAAAATTTAACAGATCTTCACTATTCCAAACTTGTGTATAGGCTACTTTAAACAGAACTGTTCAAAATTAGGACTTTTCACAGAGTTTCAATGTTAGCTTTATTTGATTCTCTGGTCAAATATATTGTCAGTGTATTGGAGGTTTTTATTTCGAATTAACTTTATTGCAACCCAAACAATTTTTTATGTAGGATCAGGCTGACTGGAAATCCGGTGATTGAAGAATCAATATGGTGCAACCGGCTCTAACTATTTAAAATAAATGGTACGGAACTCCGCACGGACTTTCTCGCTCTATTGTTTAAAAATTAAGGTATTTACTCAAAACTCATAATATATGTTAGACGAAATAATTAACACCAGCAATCCTAAGCATATATGGCACTATAACTATTTAAAACTTTCTTGAGTACCGGTTTTAAATTTTAAATTTTATTTTTAAGGAACTAATGTACTCATCTATATGTTTGGACAGATAAAAAATACCAATTTTGGGTCCACAAGGGTCAATACTCAGTACATTTTTGACATTTTATTAGGTGTTGCACACCTTCAGGTCATCGCATTGCTATTAAATTCCTCATTTATAAATTTTGACTAATAAAAAATATAAGTATTGACTATTTAGTTAAAAATGGAGATAAGTCATTGTCGTACAAATATTTCTCCTAAGAAGCTTAAGGGAAAATAACAAAGCTTTGAGAGCCTAACTCATATTTAACTACTCTATGGTATTAGAGAATTATTGTGTTATAAATTAAGTAGTATCTCTTTACAACAAAAGCTCACAAAAATGTATTAATATATTTTCCAATATCTCAGAAACGGTTGGTTTTATAAAAATATATTTCATAAACAAGTTTTCCATTTTTAATAATACAACAATTTTGCAATTGTAAGTTATTTAGTATCTCAAATAGTTGCGGAGATACGGAAATTTCATCTTCTGTAAAGTACCATAAAAGTCATTTTGATGGGAAAATGAAAATAGCCAGTTTGTATATAATCTTAATCAACGCCTAGCTACGAATTTTTATCAAAATTTTATATCCAATTTTGTGCAAATCGATTTTTCTCTTTTCACCCCTTATTAAACTACTCTTAATTTTAAGTTAAACAGACACACAGACAGACGGCATTGTAAAGACTACTTTTTAGGGTTCGGGGGTTCATGAGACGAAGACATTCATCAAAATTTCAGGTTAGATTTGTTTAAGGTCGCAATACATTACCTTTTGTTTTCGAAAAGTTAAATTATATATACATGTATATATATATATATATATATATATGTATATATATATTTGCGTATAGCTTGAAAGTTAATGGTTTTATAAAGTTATGCTTCGAGTAAAATATTTGTATTATTAATAGATCTACATATTTGTAAGGATAAGTAATTTCATATCTCTAATAGTTTCGGAGATATTATAAAACATGATAATTTACGCATCAGACCAGAGCAGTTAAAGTCATATTCCCGAAATATTGAGAGTGGGACTTTTGTTTGCAATATTTATAAATATTTAGAAATGATTTTAAACTAAAATCGTTTGAGCCAATTTTGAGAAAATTGACTTTATCTCTTTTTGCCCTTCAGCAAATTACCCTTAATTTTAGGGTTAGTATTCTAGTTGGCGGTACAAACAGACAGAAATACAGACAGACGAAAATTCATAAAACACTTTTTCGCATTCGGGAGGCCATGAAACGTCGAGATTCATCAAAATCTCGAGTTCGATTTTTTTTGACGATCACTTTACTTGCTCTACCTGTAAGATATCGACCTACACATTTAGAAATAAACAAAATTTATTTGCATTGGTCTGTTTTCTGTGAATTAAAATAACTTTAAAATTCACAGCATATGATATGGACATATATATATACAACTACTTGAATTACTTGATAAAATAAATAGATATTACGTAAGATATTAACCTGCATATAAATTGCAAGTTCATCCCTTATAATATATCAGCAAGTTTCTTCAAAACATTGTCCAAACAATGTAGATATCTCTCCCCTCAGCTAATAATTCTATTTTACTAATCTTTTACTTCCTCCCTATAAGTCTTACTCCCCATTTTGTTAGGGTGAGACCATGAATTATTAGGTTGTATATTACCATGATAATAGCCCTTCTGTAAGCGTCCATTCTGGGAGCGAATATGAAAGGGAGAAGAAAGCTACACTAGCAGATATAAGGAGGAACAATATTAAATATTTCGAAAGAAAGACCTAGTTTGGCACTGAGAGAAAATGATATAGGAGGACTGTCTGGAGGGAGAGATATTTTTCTCAAGGAATAAATACGAACTCAATCATACCATAATCAAAATTCATATAAATGGCTTCGATCAGTAATTTTATTAGAAAATCTTGTGAATGTTTTAATTAAAGCTCCTATATTTAAACTCAGATATATTCAACTAAAATCGTAAATAATAAATAGGGATTTACGATTAGATAATAAATATATAGTTACTATTAATAATTACTTCTTATAAAACGATATTTACTTTTAATAATATATTCATAGTAAATAAATTTATTATAAATATATTATTAAAGAACAGTTTAGAGACCTAGTATTCATTGTATCTCAGAACAGCTAAGTTATATGTGTGGAATGAATATTATATTGACATAATATAAAACGTATATGCAAAATATTATGAAAAATGTAGGTGATTGGTCACGCTTAATTTAAGACACATTTTCAACTAGCATTGGCCCACTGCTTAACACTCACATTAAATAATACATCGACACATTCCACAACTTCAACTGCTATTTAAGAATGTAACTTATTTAAAATTAGTGTTTTATGTGCATAAAAATGAAGATAAACGTTTTATTATATTTATAGATTTACTATCTAAGAAACAAAAATTAAATAAATTGAAATAGGTACTCTATAGTAAGCACCCTATAATGTTAAATAAAATTAGGTTGTTGATTATTAACCAAGAAAGAAAACTAAATAAACCTAATTCACAAACAACAGGATAAAATAACTGTAAAACATTACTAAATATAATACACAAATGCAAGCAATCTAACACCGGCTTTGCATTGTTGCAAGTAACAAAAAAAGGTTATTTAAATCTACTATCAATTAAATACAACTATATAAAACAAATAAACAGCCAAAACTATATAAAACTGAAAAAAATAAATACTTTATTCCAAGCACGCTAACAGTGACTCTATTAGGTGGAATAATTGTGCATTGGGTATTGAAAGAAACTATTTTAGCTTAATTATCTAGGACACAAAATTATAATACTAATACTTAGCAGTGCGTCTTACTAGACATTCGGGTTGGGCTACACGCTAAATAAAGTAACAAAACTAAATAAACACAATTTAAATGTCAAACCATAAAATAGCTGACAAAGACCTACGTTTAAGATACAAATGTAATCACAATCAGAGTGATTTTCTTACGTGAACACATGTTTTATTGAACAACCAAACAAATAGTTTGGATTTACTATCAAGGAAATAAAACAAAATACAATTAATATACAGGAAAAACATAGAAAAAACTGAAAAAATACCTTCAATTAATCATCAAATGTCAGCATGAAAAAATTATTTTAATACGTGGCAGTATTTTTGCAATGAATATTAAAATATATAGCTTACATTTATTATCAAATAAGTAAAAATATTATAAATATAACTTACACGAAATATCATAAATAATACTGAAAAACCATAAATTTGAGACAAAAATTGAAAAACGCTAAGCCCCAAAGTATTGTTGCAAGGAACAGCTAAATAAATAATTTGATTCTACTTTCAAAGAAACAAAATAATTAATAAACTTAGTCTACACGATTAGCCATAAAATAACTAATAAAATGCCTACATTTAGGACGTAAATGAACACACCAAAAGTGGCTCAGCTACGCGGAGGCACTTTTTAAATAAACAATGAAAGGCATCATATGCATTATTTAATAAAAATTGATTTATATATATTGGATTAGTGTATTTTTAATGTACAGTATACATTTATTATATTGGTTGCACTTAACTTTTTTTTTTATATTATTTAATACCGCGCACCACAAAGTGATTAATTACTGTTAACAATAGGGCCTAAGTGGCACAAGACTGCCAATATGATGTCCCCTAGCTTATTATATTAATATCTACCAATAAAGCTATATTTATATGTAAGCTGAAGTGTATTTACTATGTGTTCATTATTAGCTAATTTAATATTGAGGCCATTTCAGCTACATTATGAATTGTCAGTTTTTATTTTTACTAGCATGAGCAAAGAATCTTTTAAATATTTCTACAAGAACTGGGGGGTTATTATTGAGATATATAACTTTTTTAAATGATTCTTCACTTGATATTTAGGTATATCACTAGACATGTGATTCTACGTTTGTCTTAAGAAAATGATAAATAATACCAAGAAACAACCAACATGATGATTTTACATTTAATGCCATCGTTTATCTTCACACATAATGCATTCTGGGCACTTTAGACCTATTTTCACAGGAACTTTTGATTAAAATCGAATAGCAATAATAATTCTGATTTGAATAAATAACTTTATTTAAAAGTAGTTGCAACGGTCCAAATTAAACCAGGGCAGCCCACCAGTGCCCTGGTGACCCAGTTCACCCCTGTATGTGGAGGTCCTGGTTCAGTACATATTTAGATAATATCTTCCTTTATATATTTGGGAGCAGGTATATAACATTTATAAACACATCAATTAACACATGAATGCTAATTTTTAATTTTAATATATAAAAACATTTTATTTAAATTATTTAGTATAAACATTCAACGTTTTACAGCTTAAAAATTATTTCACAAAGATATAGTTGCTTTTATATCTAAAAACCAAACAAATATACAGATAAATAATATGTTTAATTTGTCCCTCCCCGCTTCCCTAATTATACCGCCATCATAAAAAACCCAAAATCAAGTAAGAACGTTTTTAAATTTGTGCGTATATCTCTTTATAAAACCTGTTAGTTTATTGTGTTGTCACTGTAAACCATAACAATGAAAAGCATCATTGTAACATGAAGACATAATGAGCTGAGTCATAGCCAACCCGTTAATTTTTTTTTTTTTTCATTGTATTTCCTGAACCTTTTCATATCCTAATTAATCTCTTATAGCTAATTACTTATTTTATGTCACAACGCGTATTGTAGGATTATACATTAATAAACTAGGGGTTACCATTATCACGAATGCAAATTTTAATTCGATTATGTAATAAAAATAAAAATGATTGATCCCTTTATATTTAATTCAACTATACTATTATAACAAGTTGAGCTAATTTCACTGATTTAATAGGTTAGGATCACAATTGATCTAATAAAGCAAATAATCCAGAGATGTAGAGACTAGGGTTAACCTAATATTGTTTGACAAAGTAAATAGTTCTAGGAGTTATCATGTTGACATACACAAAATAAACTAATAAACAACATTCTGAAAGCAATCAATTTTACTTCCGAAAAATTTAAGATATTCTCCTTGGATAGTTTATGTTCCAATCTACATAATATTTTGTGATCCTGACATCTTTGAGCATGAGACCAGAAAGTGTGAGTGTATATTTAACTAATAAACATATCAATGTTAAATTTAGTGTAATTACTTAGAGAAAACACGGTTGTGCTCCTCAAGGTAGTATTTTATTTTGGTTGTTGAACTGGACTAATTAAGGAACTAGCGTCTTATGTTGTTATATGTTTATCATAATATGGTCGAAAATCAGTATATGTTGTTGAATATGTTAGTAATCTGTTTTCGAACGAACATATATATCATGAATTTTCAAATTTAACCTTAAATCCAAATATACATTTTAAAAGACCGTTGTTTTCCTCCGGGCAGTGCCGTGAACTTGCATAAAGATATATATATATATATAAATAGTAATAGCTATTTATATAATATTTCCCAACTTTATAGAGTTTTATTTATATATATATAATATATATTATATATATATATAAACCCGAACGGTTAGTAAGATGCGGTGCTAATAATAATAATAATAATAATAATAATAATAATAATGATAATAAATATTATATATAATATTATATATATAATATATAATATTGTATATATAATATTTCATATCCTTAGTATATTATTATTATATTATTATATATATTCATGATAAGTAGATAAAACATTATTTTTAAAATTGAGAAATATTATTTAAATAACAATTAAGAATTAAAATATTTAATTTTGAATTGATGATATTGAGTAAATGAATTTTCCTTTGCAGACTAGTTTTATAATCCATATCAGATCTAGTGGACAGCATAATATTAAATGTTTGTTAAAGTTGGTGAGCACTTTGCAACAACATACCTTATTGTAGTACAAAGATACAGGTGTTATAAAACGTTTATAAAAGTAGATAATAAGGCATTGTTGTTACTTTTGGCCCCAAATGTGAATTTTCTATTTCTACTTGGTCTATTCTAGCTAAAAGTGCCGAGGATATAGCGTAAGACCAGCTGATAAGGTGTAATTTCATTTATTCTTGTCGTGACGGTATAAATCCATAGGCTCTAGCCGCAAATTAAAACCACATGGGATGTCTATGTTTATAGATTCAATTTAGTGAAAATTGTAGTGATCAAATGGGACTTTATGGTACATCGTGGTGAGGTAAAGTTATAAACTCTATAGTATTCCAAATAATGTATGTGTATGTTTGAGGTGGGACGGGCATGATGTGCAAATGAGAAAATATAAAACCGTGTTCAGGATACTGGCTGGCAAACCCAATGGGAAGATGGAAATGGAAAGACCTAAACTCAGAAGGTAGAATAACATTATTATAATATTTCCGAAAGAAATAAGATGTAGTAAAGGGAAATTTATAGAGTTAAGTGTGGCAATGAACTTTTGAGTTCCTAATGCCATAGAGTTATTAAATATGTATATGAGAAGATAACTTGTTAGATATCTTTATAATATTTAATAAAGGGACTTATAAAACAATAGTTGTCTACTTTACTTTCTGATAGAAGACACAGATCATGGTACAATATTCTATTTATTTGTGTACTAGGGAATTACTGAGTTTGCTCTAGCTACCAAATAAGGATTTTAAGGTGCGGCCGAAGGGAGCGCAAGTATTTTTACAGTTTTTATAGAATTGAAATGTCTTGCCAAAATAAATGAAAAATTTCTCCAGTAGCAACATAGAGTTTATTTTTCTGCACTTGCTAATATCAACAGATCTTGAATATATGTCAAGGATGTCCTGGAATTTTGTCAAAACTTTTGCTTTTTATTACAAAATTTTTGACTACATTCTAGGATACCCTTGATAGATATTCAAGATCTGTTGATATTAGCATGTGCAGAAAATTAAAGTCTATGTTTCTACTGGAGAAATTTTTGATTTATTTTGGCCAAAAAATTGTAATGCTATAAAAACTGTAAAATTACTCGCGCTCCCTTCTGCCGCACCTTAAGAAAAGGGCTTTGTAATTTTTATAAAATATTATTGTATCCCGTAACCTGTGAGATAAAACGTTTATCAAGGTAAGGATTTTCTTATATATTTATATCTTAATAGTATTAATAATTTATAGAGTTGAAATGATAAAATAGCAAATATTAAAATGAATAGCAAATACCAGAAATAGTAGGCTTAACAACCGTGAGTCTCTAAGTCTGGCTAAAGACATTGGTCTACTTCAACTTACATTCAAGCTCAGTCTTGTGTATAAATATTCAGGATGATTCGTAATTGTCTATACTAATATTTAAAGAGGAAAGATTTTTGTTTTTAATGGATAAACTCAAAAACTACTGGACCGATTTTAAAAATTCTTTCACAAATATAAAGATTCATTATCATCGAGTAACATAGGCTATATTTTATTTTGAAAATTTAATTTATTCCTCATAAAGATGTCGATAGTATATTATAATATAGTTGTTGGAAAATAAAGTTGTTGAAGGGTAAGTGTGGTTGGTGAAGGGGGCGGTGAGGTAGGGGTGAGGAAAGAGGAATGGGATGAAAATAGGAGGGAGGATAAAAGGAGGGAGGGGGCTATACAGTGATGGTAGGACTGTATAAATTTTTTTAAATAAGTAAAAAAGTTTTGTTTTTATATTGACATGATGGATGATATGAAGCTTTTTTTTACATGATTCTTTACAATATTTTTTTAAGGGGAAGGGGGCTAGTATACAATAAAGTGGTGCAGTGGAATCTATACTGAAAAATAAACTAAACTTCTTATAACAAAATGGTGTCCTGGAGGTTCATTCACAGTAATCACTGCTGGAAACACGACTGAGCATGTGGCTGCTTCAGGAAGGAGACCCTATATATTACGACTGTACAGGGAGACGCCATTTGGACGAATACCATCCCAGGCGATGGATTGGAAGCAACGGGTCTGTTACATGCCCAACATTATCCCCCGATCACACACCTTGCTACTTTTATATTAAAACTAAAGACTTAGATACGATTTTTTGAATTAAGAAATGAGGTGCGCATATTTATTCTGGAAACAAAATTTGAGATTTGCTCTCTGATTATTTGTGGCTATGTATGTATGTATGCCTATTGGCAGATGTGTTTGAGCATCTGACTGTTCCTAGTATGAGTTTACAAGGAAATTGTGTGGACAATTATTGTGTTGAGAACAAGATAGATGCAACTATCAAGAAATTTCAAATGTAGTCAAAACGTGTGGATAAGGAGTCTTTTACAAACTTTCCGACTCTGAAAGAATTTTTGGAATCTACTCCAGAAAAAAATACCAGAACAAGCGAAACAAGAATGATACGAGCATCTGGAGATCTTAACAACAACATTGAGAGAATATTTTCCTGTTGGAAGCAACTATTTCAACATTACTGCCTCGATAAGAAACTAATTTGAATGCAAAATTGAAGATATTTCTAATCTTAGAGAAGACGAGGAGGACCAGCTTGTTGACTTAACAATCAATGGTGTTATATTTGGTTATCACAGCGAACAATCATTGATTTATGTTTATCACATTATCAAGATGATTAACATCAACTAGCTGAAAAGGCATCGAAACATTTACTACCTTTCTGAACAACTTTTCGGTGGGAAAAAGCTTTTACAAACACTCTGCTACATGAAAAACCAGCATAGAAATATACTTAATATGCATGTTTTAATACATTTTCATGTGGGCGTAACTAAACTTTGTGTTAATTATTACTATTATATTAATTAATTGTTATTACATCTTGAGGTGACCTGGTGGTCTTGGGTTAAGGTGTCAGACTTCTGTGCTGCAGGTCCAGGGCTCAATCCTCGGTCCCGGCACAGATTTATCTGATTGCCAAACCCTTCCTTCACCTCTGACAAGACGTGTATTAATAACAACTTGTGAATGTGTAGAGTGCCAGGCCTCCACCGTGGTTTGGATTCCACGCTAAACTGTAAGTTCTCCATTTCATCTCACAATCACCCTACCACTACACATTAGCGTAAGTGCGTACAACCAGAACGGGTAGTAATACGTTGTGTTAATAGTAATAATAATACTACAATTAGATTTAGTGTAAAATTAAAAGTATGGAAAAACATTTTTCACTATGATTTACTGTGCCAAATTCCCAGTTTTGTAGGTTTTATAGTAAGAATTATTCTATTTTCTATTATTGGATAGATTAGTTTCTAATCATTATAATAAACGAGGGGTCCACCGATATCAAATAGCTTATTGGGGGGTCCTTGTCTGGTAGGTAATTGTGAACCACTGGTATAATAGATGGCAGCACTAGCTCAATTAGAATGAAAATTTAACTTTCCCCGTTTTCATCTGTCCACTTGATATGTCTAATGTGTTTATATTTGTTTATTACCACGGTTGTAAGTACCGGTTAGAGCTATATACATTTCTTCGAATTAATAAGATAGGAATGGGGAAAGTATAAGAGGTAGTTTATTCGCGTTTATGTAAAGGAAGATCTGGAATCCTAGAGCTCCCACCTCCTCGTCATTGAAATACAAGATAAATAATTTTAGTGTTCATTACGTGTACCTACTAATGTATACTTCAGTAAAATTATAACTTTCTGATAACAGATTTTAAAAGCTTCAGCCTTCAGATTGAAAGCCACAGTAAATAATTGCTTGTACTTTTAAAAAATATATAATCATTATAGACTTTTTAAAATTTTAAAAGTATTAAAGTTATTGAAAGTAGTAAATTATCTCAACTTTAAATGTTATGATTTGAGTTTAATTGATCTGTGTTACATACACACTAGAAACACAATGGTATATTATTGCCATAACAGCAACTAGAGCTCTCTCTCCTTTTACAAATGGTTGCATATGGTGGTTGTTGAAAGCAAAAGTGCCACTAAATTTAGGGTTTCCAATTAAGTTTTATAATCAGATATTTTAAAATGTCATTATTACAATCATAGTTTTAACGAACTCACCCACTTAACATGTAATTCTGATTAAATCTTACACGAGATGTACCATCTATAATTCATAGATATTTTTAAGGGTGTGTAAGAATATGACATTTTCTTCAAAATATAATGTTTTCTTTAAAAAGGTAGTTAAATACGAGTATAATGTAGTATTGACTGCAAAAATTGTAATATTTCTTTTATCCCCTTCATATCTATCAATCCTCTAAGCTCCTCTCTCTGGAAGTGTGGCGCCCAACCATTTCCTTCCTTCACAAGCACTTCTATGGAGCTGTCAAGTAAGGTTTATCATCAACCCATCACCCAATATATCCGTCTCTCTTTTATAACATTGACAAACTATCTCAGACTGAATGCTATCACCAACTTTTTATTTTACTTTGGAATCCCTAGTGTGCTTCTTTGAAACTTGTTTCTACTAACATAACATATGCCCGTGGGCAGAAAGTTATATATTTCTTCATTCTAATTTATTTGAGATATTTAGCGCACACTTTCTGATGTGATTGATTATTTCAGAAATCCCCGTACGATAATTTCTATGAGCTGGATTGAAAGGACCTACCAAATCCATTGGGGGAAAGGTATTTTAACACACCATCCTGGGTTCTATAACATACCCCAATCAACGTGGAACCGAAGGATATACTTCCCCTCCGAAGGAAGTTGTGCTACGGGATTTTTATCGCTCAAGAAAATTCGTCAATCCTAGCTGGGATTGAACCCAGGAACGTCTAGTTTTTAGGCGAGCACTTTATCCTAAGACCACCAAGGTCAACCATATATTTTTGCTCTATAACTATAACATACACTTATAATGAACACAATGTTTTTATAGTTAAAATGGGTGCTAGTGAACCACATCTTTATCATAATGATAATATAGATAGTATAACCCAACAGTCTCTGATAAATAATTAAATATTTGTTTTTGATATAAATTTTGACAATGAAATTGAGTATGTTTGAATAAATAAGTAAAGTAAACCTTTAATGTGAGTAAATTTGTCTTCTTAACTTGATTATTGAAGCACATGTTTAAACATTTCTCGGTTTTGAATAGTGTTTTGCCATGTTTATCTTTACCACAAATTAAATATATTTATCAAAACTTTATTTACTGAAATTGATAATAGATATTTAAATTTTGTAATTTGAAATGTTATTAGAAATAGTAAAATAGTAAATTTAGATTAATATAATTAATTTATATTTGATAACTTAAATTTAATGCTGTGAATCTGTTACTAAATTAATTTAAGGCATTATTTTTTTTCGGGTGAAATATGCTTCTATTATTTTCAATTTTAAAATTACTCTGTATTTCCTATAATTTACACTTAAATTCAGAAATATGATTCTAATTCCAAATTTTAAGGCTGATGGTAGAATTGTAAATTAATAATCCTTTATAATGATTTTTAAAATTGCCAATTATTATTTATATTAAAAAGTGTTTTTTATAGCTTAATAGTTAACATTTTAAGTAGAATATAAAAAAAATACTAAATAACAATTCATTATTATAAACAATTCATAGTCTTCTGAAGATAAATGGTGTCAGAATTAAGCTCATTATAATTCTTTACTATAGTTTATTACCAAACTTAAGAAAATACATTTAATTATATCAAAATGTTCCCGATAAAAACGTTAATTTACTTATATAGGAAGACTATGGTTTAGTAATACAACGGTATAAATAAGTAATTAAAAAATAAGTATTTCAATAAAGCTTAACATCTAGGCGATGCATCCGATATCCATTTTCTCTTCTTTTTCTGAAGAAATAAATTTAAATAATCTCCTCTTCACACTCTTGGATCGTATAAAACCTCATAGTTAAGCCGGGGATTTGTTATAAGAATGACGCATAGCCAGCTCTTTAAGAATTCAACAATAATTTCCATCTCTACGTCAAGGGTATACCTTTTATAAATGACCTTAAAATTATATAAGTTTATTGACATATCCCCTAAATAATTATTAATTTACTTCCCTTATGGCATTAGGAACCCGAAAGTTCATTCTCACGCTTAAAATGTACACCACTATTCTCTATCTTTAGATAGTTTTATCCAGTCCAACTTATTACACCATATCCCTATCTTGAGATCTTTCTATCTAGTTACTCTCGACACATAATATTACTATCTTGAGCCAGTTCCATCCAATTCACCTTACTACACCCTATCCCTAGTCTGAGATAGTTCTATACAGACTATCTCATTACACTATATATTAATTTGGGATAGTTCCATACAGTCTACATCATTGAACTATATTCTTATCTTGAGATAGTTCTATACAGTTAAACTCATTACACCAAATCTCTAATTTGAGAAAGATATGTCCAGTTTACCTCATTACACCCTATCTCTATCTTGAGGTAGTTCTATCCAGTCCCCCTCATTACACCCTATCTCTATCTTGAGGTAGTTCTATCCAGTCCCCCTCATTACACCCTATCTCTATCATGAGCTAGTTCTATTCAGTCCTCTTCGTCACACCATATCTATTTCAGGTTCATTCTAATTGTATCCTCTTATCTGTGTCTAGGTCTTCAAAATGGTATCTTTGCCAGTCAAAACTCTTAACACAATCTTAGACTCTTCCATTCTCAATGCATGTCCTACCCTAACAATGTCCTAACAACGTATGTTGATAAGTATAGGATATTAACTAATCATTAACCAACATTATTGTCATACCATTTTGGACCAAATATTACTTAGAATAAATAAAGTTGTGTTTCATATGGTTTTTAAGCTTCCGCATACAATTAGTGTGTTTAGTAAATGGATCACACTTATGTGTCTAGATATTTGAAAATATTTTTAAAATCCAAGTATTTTATATATTAATAAAGAAAATCAATTTAAATGATGATGAGAAACTAAATGTTTATTTTGGAGAGTAACAATGATTATATTCAATGTTTATAATCAATTATATTAAAATTAAATGTATTAATTAGCTATAAATATAGTAATACACAATCTGCTGCTTGTTTTTAAATAATTACTTATATCTCCTATTGTATATTATGTTTACTCTGAAAGATAGGTCTTAACTTATAAGATTTATTTTTCATATTATCTCAAAACATACATCATATGGTTTTTTGTTTAGTGAAGATTATATTTTTATCTGATTTTTAATTTTTATAACACTGAAATTAAACACTTACTTGTGATGAAATTATATTTAATAGATACAAAGCCAAGTACCTGACCTACGTATTTTAGTCAAAAATTGGTCAATAAACATTAGTGTGGTCCCATATTACCAAAATATATTATTGTTGTAAGGCAAAGATTACTATAATAAATAACAGATAATCAGATATTGATCTTAGTGTGTGTTTATAAACAAAATGGACCAAAAAACCCCCCAAAGTTCTACATGATACAATGTTTAATTTATGTAAAGAAAAAACAAATATTCTGTCATATTTTAAGATATTTTGATCATTAAATAGGCTCTATCTATTTTTATAATGTACAAGAGAAAATGCATTGAGAATAAATAAACTAAAGACGGTAATTAAATGTATAACTCAATTGATGTTTATAGATGGTGATAGATTGTGACCTAACATAATAAAGGAATACAACTTTTATGATTTTACATTTAATAATAATTAATAGTTAAAACTTTTATGTGATTGTTTTTGAAGACTGCAATCATAAACATTTTTCTAATAAAAATTAAGAGGGGAGAGTAACGCTCCTATTTTAGTTTTTAGCTTACGTATGATATCTATACTAAAACAAAAAATTGTATCTATATTATATATAATGTATATAAATATCATCCTGTATATATTAACTTACTGATTTTATAGAAATTATATATACTCAACTTATTAATTGTATGAATGAAACAGTTTTGAAGCCCTCTTTTAGCTAAAGGGTTAATGACTGCAAAAATATTCCCTCAAGATCGTATTAGTTATTATTAACACACAAGTAATTTACTCGGCAATATTATGATTTTTATTTTTTTGGATTAGTTAATAACGAACAAACTGTTGAGTAATAAAACACCTCATTCGAATTAGAGCATATTAATTATTACATTCTCAAAGAGAATGTTTATCCGTAACAACGTTGCGAAAAAAAAATTAAAACTCTATTAGAAGGTTGTGTTTTGTTAGGTTGAGTAAGTAAATAACCAAGAATTAGATAAAAGGTGGTATAATAAAGCCTCAATAAACATAGAATATAAGATATATTTGTTGCCTTGATGTTGGTCACCCTTTTACCAACCACTCAAGAGGTAAATGCTCACTGTGACTAGGTCAGACACACAGAATTAAGCCGTGTTGGGTTGACCTGAAGGTCTAGTCATATCAAAGACGTTGGTAAAATACACTTCCTCCCTCAGAAAGACGGGGATTCCCGTGACTGCAGAACAACGTTTAGATAAGACCTGACCCAACATGAAACCGACAAGCCTCCAGGGCACATGTCGACCATCACAGCCTGTGTTTAGGTCGGAGCTCGAAAACCTCTTCCTGGAACATTAATTACAGACCCACCCTGTCCCTCTTCTCTTTTGGAAGTGGTCAGGAAGTTGGCTGGGGGGATGGGAGACCATGTGACTTTAGAGGGAGGTGTTTGGTTTATGGAAAATGGAGGGGGTATCTTCCCTCCCACCCGTCAGATGTTTGCGACACTTTGTGGTTTAGGAGCTTTAATTTAGGGAACGAGGGTGTTCTAAACTTGCTCAAACTAAAAGGAACTGGGTTTGTGTTGGGGCTTGTTTCAGGATCCTGGACCACAACACGCTCACCCTAAAGCTGAAAGAAGAATATCTGATAAAACGTCATTATCCAAGTCAGGGGTGTCTAAATTACAGGTTTGTGTGGTTCATGTGCTCTCTAATCAGGAGACCCAAAGTATGAACTGCGGTAAGGCCATGTGTTGAGATACTATCTTCTCTCCCAAAAGGTACACATACATTATCTATGTGATCATCTAAACCAATTATCTCTAGCTAAGGGAGAACCAAAGATACCATTCTGTTGGAATATTACACATATTTTATTGGTATACCGAAGGTAAATAATTCTGTGCATATTTTGTTAAAACATAGATGGTATTTTAGAAGAAACTAAACATAGTGTACAGTATGTTTATAACTTATCGTTTTGCATGTATTCTAAGGGTAACCAAAGTTACTTTTTTAAAAAATTATAAATATTTTATTCGTAGACTCAATCTAAAATGTGAAAGTTTAGAGTCCTTATCTTTATTCCAGTAAGACCAAAACTAATAACCATATTAAACTGCACCATCATTATATTAAAATTATCCAAGTTGTACATAAAATACAAAAATCTGTTAATATATCTGTCAAACCAGGGATAGGTAGTAGAATACTTATTGGCTGGTAACGAGGAAAACAGGGCTAAAATACCTGATGGGTATGATGACGTTATTATTTACTTAGTATTTTTTCACTCTTCACTCAGCAGCTCCAGGCGTGCGAGTAGCGCCTTCAGTGTAGTCAAAACCTACACAATGTGGGTAACGTAACTCAGGTCAGAAAAGGAGAAAGCAAATGCTATCAGTGGTTTTAATCTTTCCAAAGAGATGTGACTATTGGAAACAAAAAATGCCAGTGTGCTATAAGCAGATATAAGATCATCAAATGGATTTTATTAGGTTTTATTATTAATTTTATAGAAGATCCAGCGTCCTAGCACTTTATGAACACACCATACTTGATTACCTTTATAATTAGTAAAATATACAATACTCTTATACCTGCTGTATAGGGTATACCATTCTCTTTGAAATAAAACGAATAATTATTGATGCATTTAAATTTATGATTTTATTTCATCAATTGTATTCATGCTTCTTAAACGAGTAAAAGAATAAAAAAACTAACAGTCAATCAATCAATCAAATCATTGGCGAATTAAAATCACAAATATCCGACACAAAAAATTAAAATATCCTCAAATGTTTATTTTGCGAGGATAATTATGTTTAATCAATAATTTTATTTCTAAATAATTTTTTATCCTTAAATGATTGGTTAACATGTTACATTTGCTCTTAACTAGGGGAATGTAAACTATGACAAGGTGAGATGATCTAAACTAGATTGAACAATTTATATAACAAATAGATTTATTATAACAATAGGATTAAATATAATTTACAGCATGAATATATGAACACTAGATATAAGTTTGTTCAAATCAAATAGAATAAGATGATTGTCTTGCAGTGGTAACAAAAGCTGGGCCGGAGCCAGGCTACAGTCTGGTGTTTCTAGAAGAGAAAGCAGTAAGGTAATCATTAATGAAAATTAACTAAAAATCATATACATCTAGGATTTTGGACAAATTTATAATTTAATCTATCTTGCTTGATTGGAACTGTAGCGTAAGAATTTAATAGGCATTGTATCTTGAAAAACAATAGAAAGGTTTGTTTAATACATTGTTCGATGGCTACCAAACAGGTGTCAACAAAAATAGTACTATGAATTGGAACTGCCAGAGCATTCAATAGTACAAACATATAATGACTCACTCTCTCAGGGGTGCAACACTACTACTAGCTATAACGAGACTATAGCGTCCAAAGCGGGCAAAGAGAAAAACGGTATTATCTGCGCGGACCCCACTATGAATCAAGCGGAGTTCCGTGGTTTACACACCCAATCTAATACCACAAGCGAAGCGTGACTACTTGCCCAACTCAAAGATAGAACTAAAAAAACCAACAGGGGTCCAAACAAGCCATACTAAATATTAACAAATGCACATGACGTCCACGGCGTCATGAGAAACATTGACCAGTCTTATGGAACTTATGCGGAGCAGTAGAATTTAAAATTAAATCCTTCTTACATCTAGAGCAGAATGCTCATATTTAGAAACTGTACAAGATAACAATATCCGCTAGGACAAATATATATAGTCTGAAGGACTTGCTACATATACGAATCATTTTGACTCTGACCCCTTAGTCACAGGGTCACTATATATAACTAATTAAATAAACATAATAATTTAGAATTCTGATAGACTTAAGATGATTTTACAGTCAATTCGACTGAGTATGAAAATTATACATAATGAAAGTTGCTTTCGACTATAAAGATCATAAACACTACATAAAAAGTCATCAGTCTTGACAAACATTGTCTAGTTTTTAAAAATAATAGACTCTAAAGTCTAATAGACTTGAAAACGACGACAGGATACTTATGAAATTGCAGAACATCCTCCTAGATGGCGCGGCAGTGGATCCCACGCCCAAAACTGCATGGTTCTGTTGTTGAGCGAGCTATCAGGGGTTCCTTCTTTGGAGCTACGTTGTGATAGATTGCCATACCGTGAAACTGAGACACATCCTTTTTATACTCTTAAATATGACTTGAACAGAACAAAACAAAATAGGTGAAAAACTCAGAATCATAGAGAGAGAGAGAGAGAGACGGATGAAATCAAGGTGGAAGGGAAACAAAGGAGGGAGAACAGCTTGTGGGGTGAGGGTAAGGTTCGTTAAAACGCCGCTTGGCAACTCCTAGTGGAACGGGTCGCTGTGTCGAGTTCATTCTAGACTTCTTTGCGCATCAGGAGTAGAAGTGAAAACACGTGTTGAAGCCGCCATGTTGTTGTCTTTGAAAGTTTTCTCCAAACAGGATGGCGAGGGAATCCAAGAACATCTTAATACGGTGAGTAGATATTGAAGCGTATTATAACTAAATATGTCAGTTTAATTTTCTTCTTTGGAATCTGCTACAGTATTTATCAAAATTTAACGTCTCNCGTATTATAACTAAATATGTCAGTTTAATTTTCTTCTTTGGAATCTGCTACAGTATTTATCAAAATTTAACGTCTCTTAAAAACCACGGGTTTCACCCTTGGGAAAATCATGATTATATATCCGACTTCATCCAGTCACGGAATATAGATCTTGAGGCAGATGACTCTTAAATGTGCTGATATTAATTTTTTCTTTCGTTTCTGGTGTCATAAATTATCAATTTTTTTAATATTTAATTGTAGATGTCTAATCTCTCTAATTGACATGCCACAAACATTAGAGAGAAAGTGTTATATCCTCTTCTTTAGAGAGAAATTTAAACAAAATAATAATATTCCCTAATAAGGATAGTTTTATTGTAACATTTATATTCTTTATTAAAATAAATGTTTCTAAATAATTAAATGGACAACTATATAATTCACTATAATTATCTATACGGCAAATGTCTTATAATATTAAAGCCAATACATTATAAAGATGTTGGTCATATTCTATTCTATCAACAATACTGGAAAAATATAGTTGTATATTGGTAGCCAAAGGTTTAAATTCATCACCTCTCCAAAATAAATAATTAATCATTATTTTGAAACATAAAAAATAAAACTATTAAACTTGAGGCCGGTTATTGTCAGTAAAATTATTAAGGAATATATAATAGAATGCAGCAAGTCTTTTCAAGAAGAAGATATATCGGATAGAGAGAGTTGGTAGCAAAACTGATCAGTGTATTTATTTTCAATAGGCTTAAGGTATCACAAATATTAAGTGTAGGAAATTGGGTTGCACTTATGACCTAATCCTATATAAATGTTATTTCTTTCTTAATATTAATATTAATTTCCAGGAAGAGAAAAGTGTAGCAAAGCTCCAATTAAAGTCTTTTGTAGAAAATTAAAAGTGAATTAATCATAAAAGTAATGGACAATATTTAAAATAATTTTTATCAGATAAGATAGATAGTAAGTATCTACAGATAAGACTAAACTTTTGATCTACATAATTAGTAATTTATAACGTTTGCATAGTTAGAAAACTTTAATAATTAGGCATAGAAGTTTTCTTTCTTTGAGTAATAGCTTTCCAACCTGATTTGTAGATTTTATTTTAATTATTATTACATTCATTTATTCTTTTTATCAAATAATAGACATATTTAACTGAATTAATATATTATTAACATGATCTGAATATGGTTTTAATTTTATATTTATAAAGGTTGATCCAAAAGTTGTGCAACCCTATTATTTCATAGATATGTCTCTCAGAAGAACATATAAAATGAACATGTTGTTTGTATATATGGAAACACTGTAATGTTGACCGGATGTTGTGCAGGCCGTATGACCTTGAGGCATACACTAGGTCTAGCCAGTTGCGTTACAGCACATAAATGTGTGGGATGAGTTTTTCACTAGCAGAGCGAGAATCCATTTCGGAACATTATTTTAAGGCCAATTCGTACATGAAATGCCATCACTATTTTGTATGTAGTTTTCCAGAATCATTCGTGGCGAATAAATAAACAACATGCCGAATTTATGTTACAATATATATATATATATTTTTTTTCCTTGGGTTGCGTGACTTTTGAATCAAACTTATATTGTTATATATTGCCTTCCTTGACTCCTAATACCCATTTGGTCTATACTCTTTTAATCACACAATGAGATAAGGGTAATGAAGGTATAGTTTAAAGTAATGTACCCACATATGCATCAAAGTATGATGAGAAGGCACTGTCAGGCTCTGAATCCCAACTTCCCCGTAACCAGTCAACCAGTCAATGAGCTTGACGTTAGGTCCACGTGAATAGTCATTTGTGTCAATAGGTTTTATAAAGAATTTTAAATAATATCTTGAATTAAATTAACCTCCAATAAACGTTACTCATTTGGAGATAAAAAAATTGTTAAACTGAATGATTATGATTAATTATATTTTTCAATACAACGATCATGTAATGCTATGTTTTGTTGTAGGTCCATATAAAATTCGGAGCAATTACCAAGTATTGGTTTCCAGTAGACCATTTGTTGCTGCTTGCCAAAGAGAAACTTGATACTGAAATATCTGTATAAAAAACCTATCAAATGCCTTCAGGCATACTGCCACATTCCATTTGGAGTCAATGTTGATTTTTGTTAAAAAGAGAGAGTATATAACATGAAAATATCAATTGAAATCACAAATACAGAATGAATGGGAAATTACTTTGTGTGTGTATGAGAGGGTTTGTCCATTTATCTTCTACAATGCGTTTCTATGGATGGATCAATCTAGATAGCTAGGAAAGAGTTGAAACTTTTATAATACAGGATTAGGAGTTAGACACAAAATGAATAAACAATTGAATTGGAAGAAAGTATGAATGTAGATTAAGTTAAAATGGTATTTGTCAAAATACTTCACGCGTTAAGAGTTTCTGACTAGAAAATTGATATATTTATTTATGAAGCTTAAGAATTTTTATTCATTTGCAAAATAGTTTATATGTTAAGCTATATTTATCATAAAAACATTTCTCCTTGAGATAAATTTAAAATAAAATCACACATCTTAGTAAAAGTTTGGGCTACGGTAATTTTAACCACAAAATTGGACCAGGGATGGGATAGATATAATTAAATGGAAATGTATCAGCATTGACGTAGAGGGCGTGTGGGTAAACAGTTTAGAGAATATGACTTTCATGATACCCAGGTGATTATTTAATCTCCAATTACTCGTCTCCAGGAAACTAGATTAGATGAATACCGATACTTATGTTACTTAATCTACACACAACTATATTATGGTTATTTTGTTATAAAGGATTTACCAAATTATATATTTAATCGATCTCACAAATTAAAACAAACTGAATATATGTCGTTGGTTTATCTATATTTATTTAAATAAGTTTTTTCTAATGGTACATAAAATATTATGAAAAGGTTAAAAAATGCAAATGAACCTCCTCTGACATTGTAAATATAAATTACCCCAGGGTGATCTGAACCTCCCAGAACAAAGCACTTCATCTATGGAGGAGTCTTTAATTCCAACCAGACCTTTTACTAATTAATTATTCTTTATTTGAAGCTCCACTTGACACTGAGAAAAGTTGAAAATTTACATAATTTCAATTTTGAAGATGTTGGATCAACGTAATCAAAATTCTTTTAAACTGCAAAGGAGTTTGAAATAGAATGGGGGAAAAAATCTGGATTCCATATGCATATAAATATAAGATAAAATTGAATAATTTAGAAGTAGAGATAGTACCAGAAATATATTTTTTGAAGTTATACTTCTTTAGGCGCGTTATGAAAAAATGATGAGAGTGAAATTTTAAGATGCGCGCGCATCACTTTAACACAAAA
>CABFVZ010004152.1:0-15885 GCA_902151445.1 Timema monikensis
GTGGTTCGGATTCCACGTTAAACTGTAGGTCCTCCATTTCATCTCATAATCACCCTACCATTACACATTAGCCTAAGTGCGTATAACCTGAACGGGTAGTAAGACGCGGTGCTAATAATAATAGTAATAATAAGAGTTCAAATATGGTTTATTATGAGAAAAACAAAATTGATCTTTTATAAATTTAATAAGTATAGTTTAACCTTCCAAGACATTAAAATATAACTAGCGTGTAATAATCTTTGAGATATTTCTTTACTCAATATTGTTCTATGATTAAAAAAACAAGCCAATTAAGAAGTGAATAATATACTTACCTTATGTGGACATAGTATATGTATTTTACACTTTATTACTAGGGAATAAAAGAGGGATTAAAAACAGGTGATATAGACTTCCTCTTGTGAAGAAAAAAAAGTATATTTATTACAAGCTAATAAGATGATAAGCAAAGGCACAGGTTTTCAGCTTGTCAATTGAAACTACTTCTTCAAAACAGGTTTTGAGATTTCAACTTTTACTGTTCTAATTCACTCTTAACTGACAAGATTTAAATGTGTGCATTTGCTTATTTTTTGTTAAATAATGAAAAAGTACAAATTTATTTTACAGGAGGTAATTTTTTCTACCTTGTTTGCATTTATCACAAAATATTTATTTTTTAGGAAAATTTATAAAACAGATTTCCTAATATGGTGAATGTGTATCATTGACATTTGTGGCGAGAAAAAATCAAATTTACTTTGCATTCCGTGAAATTTACAAATGTCTTTTCTAATGAATACCACAAATTTAAGGTGGTTCATATATTTTAGTTTTAAAAAGTTTTTTGAATTGTTTTAATTTCACAATGCCATTACCCAATTTTTATGACTGTGTACATGCTATTAATGTTTTAAAAGAAAAATAAATTTCAAATAAACATACCGGCTTAAAATATATGAATAGCACATTCAAATTTAACTAAATAAGAATCAAAGTTCTACATAATAATAGAGAAACCCAGATAGTTAAATATTTAGAACTAGTTTCCATAAGTATAAAAAAAAAAATAGATCTGCGAAGCTTCAATAATATCAATATCGATTCGAATTTTATATTATTCGATTCGATAACTCGAATCATACCATACTAAATAAGCTATAGGATTTTATGCCGATGCAACTCCCCAAATGTGCTAAAATATATTAATATATATATTTAATAACAATTCTTGTTAAAGAAAATGCTTATTATATTATTTTTATTACCATTTCGACCAGAAAATAAGCTAAACTTTTTTTTTATAATATTAAAAAAGCCTTTATAAAATAAACCCTTCATATACCCTACAATACATTTAAAAAAAGCGTTACTTTTGAGCACTGAAGTTTTTTCAAGCAACACAACATTTGGTGAGTGTTCTCTACTCTTAATTTTGACAAGGTGAACCATTGTTGTATGAACATAGTGAATTTGGATTTTAACATAACTTAAAGGGACTAGGGTCCTAAACTAAGCTTGTGTTTTTTACAAAGCAAACTCTTTATTTAAAATCATAATTTTACCATATTTAACTAGGATATGATTCAATTTGATAACTATTCAAAATTCGCAAATTATTATTTAACAACATGTTTGTAAGTATATAAAAAAATGACCTCTTCCACAAAACGAAACTGAATAAATATCTTAAGATATTAAAATTTTATTACAAATTTAACAAACAAAATGTCAATATTGCCATAAAAGTTATGTAGAAATAAAAACTTTTTTCATTTAAATTCGACAACTATTAAACTCCCTCCCCCTTAAACTTAATGAGCAAATCCTCACGATCAAATTGTCTCTTCAATAGATTTACAATAACCAAAAAGTCCATGTGCATCTACATAATATAATTACTGAAATTGTATATTTAAGATCATTCATAAAGATGAAATGATACATTTGAAATATGTGGAAATGGTCAAAATAATTTTAAATAAATTTAATGATCTTGATATTCCTCATTTAGTGTGGATGTTGTTTCTTTGAATTATAGCTAGTCTGGACAGTACCAAAAGTAAACGTGAAAATAGTTTTGATACTTGAAGATAAAAGATGTTATAGTACCATAATGGAACACAATGCAAGAGGAAAGAGTGCAATATAAGACATGAAATATATATAAAAGTCCATAAAGGTAATTTAGGAATTCTCAGCAAACAGTTAATAAGGAAAATTCGCATTGACATCCCCATTATATAACAATAGGACATTAAGTGAAAGAAAGGCACGTTAAAAGAACAAGGCAATTCTCACATTCTCCTTATTGAAGAAAGCTAAAAAATATCCTATTAAGGATATTTAATTTAATTTTATGATTTTGTTTGACGATTTTGTTCTAAAATGAGATGAGGCTACTGGAGAGTGGAGGTGGTTAAATAATAATGAGTTAACCTGCACTCATTACAGGACACTGATAGGATAATCAAGTCTCATAGATTACAATGAGTGGGACATGCAGAGCAAATAAGAGATTCTAAAACCATGTTCAGAGTACTGACTGGCAAACCCAATGGGGAAGAGACTAGTGGGAAGACCTGGACGCAGATGGGAGGATAACATTAGAATTTACCAGAAAGAGATAGGATGTAATGAGGTGGACTGGATACAACTAGCTCAAGATAGGGATAGGGTGTAATGAGGTGGCCTGGATAGAACTAGCTCACGATGGGGAGAGTGTATTAAGGTGGACTGAATTAAACTAGCTAAAGCTAGGAATAGCATGTAATGAGATGGACTGGATAGAACTACCTCAAGATAAGGCTATGTAATGATGTGGACTGGATAGAACTAGCTCAAGATAGGAATAAGGTGTAGTGGGTAAAACTAGCTCAAGATCAATATAGGTAGTGTCAATGCACTTTAAACTTCCTAGCGCCAGAGTAAGTCGGTTAATATGTTGCTATTAAAAGTTTAATGAATTAAATACTTTAAACTGAAATTTTTTTTAAAAACATAATTTGGATCCTCCCATTTTTTTCCTCCATTCAAATAAAATTATTTACATGATGAGCACCATGTGTTAAAACTTCGAAAGCTTCCATTACAAGAGACTAATTTTCAATATTTACTGTGTTACGAAATTGGAAGTAAATCTGGATTCAAATACTCTCTAAATAGAGAATACAGCTTTATTTAAGAGCCCAGTTACTTTGTGATTAACCTGTACAAGATTAAGAAAATGTTTTTTTTATAATTAGCAATTATTACTTAAACATTGTTTTATCGAACATAATAAAAAAATAATACTCAATATTTCCTTAGAAATGTTTATTTATTACAGATCAAATGAGTATAGTAGAAAGTATTACTTGTATGTGAATTAACAAATTTGAATTATCATTTATGTATCATAATGAACATAAATTTAACATTACATGCCCTTAATGGGTTTAATCCCTCGACACATTTAGTAAAAATAATATATACATTCTGGCGCAAACGTTGCATTTAGATGCAAGATTTCCAATGCCGATAACTGATCCGATTTATCGGCCGATATTGGCACAATAGGGCAAAGCTAGTTGGTTTTTAATCATGAAGCTATCTTACAATTCAAAATCTATAGATATATTTTAAACTCTAAAGCCATGAAAATAAAATTCATAGTTCAAACAAAAATATTTAAATACAGTCTCTTGCATGTTAACACAAATTCTTTAACTCTGCTTTAGTTTTTTTTTTATTTTATAATAAACAGCAAAACCAACATTCTGATTTCCTTTAAGTAACAATGTTAAACACTATCAAAAATAATATTAAGTGGACCAGTATGATTTTATTTGTTGTGGATTAATAAAAAATAAATATCATGGCTATAGGTAAAGTAGTTCTAAATGAATAAAAGTTTTATACCAAATTAATATGAAATATTACCTACATCTTTCAGTTTGAGACGAGGCCCCCACATAGCATTTTGCTTTCTATTTCAATAATTTTCGTTTTGGATTTGAGCTATTTATATTTATGCACCCTATTTTTTCTGTTGGCTGAATTAATTACACTATATTTTATTTACGTAACAGTAACTTAACCACACAACAAAAACAACGAATATGTCCAAGATAATGTTTCATTATTGTGTTATTGCGTACTCTAGAGCTAGTTGCACAGAACCACATTCAGTAATCATGCGACTTTCTTTTCTTCATGGTGCGCGACATGGCTACATGCCGATTGAGCGCCCCAAGATCCTCTCGATCAATCGCTCAATGAACACTCCCAGAGATCAGTTCTTAAAGTGCGCTCAAGTGTAATGTTGAAATATCAATTTACCACTGTTGTAAATAGATATTTTATATATGTCTAACCAACTTTAACGTTTAAAACTTTAATTTAAACCTTATCATGAAAAGTATAAAAGTGGCAAAATCAGATAATTTTTGTTTTTACTATTGTTACTGTGCGCACTTGTAATAATGAAAAAAAAACTAAATCAGTTACTGGCAATATCTGCAAAAGGGCTTATCAACCCAGCCCTATTTAAAAGTAAACTCCACAACATACTAATATAATTGGCCAAAATAAAAACCCCAATTTGTTAAATTTAAATAAAATATTTTTTTAAATAATGTGATGAAATAATAAACAAATGTATTAAAAGTTAATACTATTAGTAATTGTTGATTATATACTTAAAAAAAGTACTAGTTTTTCATATTTATAAACCACATTTTAAATAAATTATACATATTATTGCATCATTTAGGTTTATTAATCATAAATAGGATATCACATAATATAAAATATAACTTACTATAAAATAAATTTGATGATATGGTCACTTTAAAATGAGGCACTTCTAAAAGCACACAAGATTATATTATTTTGAAATACTAATATTGCTAAGCTTAATTGACTGTACAAATTATACTTTCAAAGTTGCTAAACACTTCTAATCAAATATTTCAAGGTAAAAATAACTTTTCAAATAAACAATACAATTTAATTTTTTAATGTAAATGATTTATTATTTTAGTCAAATGCAATGCAATATTCCTGAGTCAAATAAAGTGTTGAAAGATATATTTGAAAAAATTATAAGTTTTGGTTGCAAGTAAATAAAACCCAGGTTTTTTCAAGTTTTTGAATTGTAATTAGATTAATAAAAAAGTTTTCTATTATTACTGCGTCATATTTTAGATTTATTGTTATACGCATGATGTTATTTGAGAAAGATAAATTTGGCTACTGTTAAAAACATATAAACCTAAATTTTGTACAAAGAAAAAGCTCACAAATCATATTGGGTAAATAAAAATCCCACAAAGTGTGCAAAGAAATTCAATTTACCTAAGCGTCTAAATTTTTGTTTTAAATTTCAAATTGTGGTTATCCCTACAATATGGACATTTCAATTTACTTACAATGTGTTGCAGGTTGCCCAATACTTGAAACTAAAGAAATCTTGAAGGAAAAAGAATTGCCAATAATTAATTTGTATTGTTATTTTTAGGTGTTCTGTCTTATGACAGGTACATTCCTTTTGTCAGTAAACTTAACCCGCCAATGCACCCATCAAATAGTAAATCATAATAGATTTACTAATATTTCGTACCTTGTTAATAATAATATTTAGCACTGCGTCTTACTACCCGTTCGGGTTATACACTTTAAGTACTAATTACGTTAATGGATTTAGGAATTGGGAAGGTTGAATTAGAGGAAGTGAGAAGTGAACCCGCATTTGCGTGGAGGGAGAGTGGAAAAACATTTAGGAAAAACCACCCCCAGTTCACCCGACCGAGATTCGAACCTCGGTCTCTCCGTCCTAAGCAGTCGAGCTCAACACGACAAGCACGTTAGCCAACTACGCCACCGAGGCGGGTTTGTACCTTGTTAAAAATAAAGTAAACAAAGAGCACATAAAAGAAATCCACTATTATTAATTATTGGTGCAAGAATGGCTAACATTTTTAATTTCATTCAAGACTCATTGCAGGAACAAGATTTGATCTTACAAGCTTTAAAGCATCCACACTGCATGGTTTTATGTAACAATAAATTGTATAAGGAAGATACAGTAGAAGGATTTATGTTCTATTCTATCTTTTTTGTTTTATTACATATTATATTATAGAATAAGTGTTACTCTTTAAGGGGAAAATAAACTTATCATGCTAGTTATATTTGTCAAGCAGGAGCCCTTTTTTTGTTTCCTTTTAATATGCTGGTTTCATTGTCGCACCTTTATAAAAAAGAAAATACACAAAATAGTTGCTTTACCTTAACACACTGTAAAGCTGTGGCTACGTGACTGAAGTAAAATACGCAATGCAAGCTGTGGGCATTTTTGGCTATACAAAACACATAGTGGTTATATATTTGGGCAGCGACCGAATTTAGGCATTACAAATAACATATAAATATATAAAAAATACTTAACACAAAATCATTTACAAAATAAGATAAATTCTACAATTTACTCTGAAAGATTTTGATGGTTACCTGGGAAATTACATGAACTTAATTTGAGGGTTAAAGTTCACATGTTCATGTCATTATTATCAAGAATAGTTTACAGCCACTGGCCTGGTCTGTTTGGCACATAAGCCTCAACCAACGTCTTTCTCCTCACCACCTCTATCTCCTCTGCATTTCCTTCAGTGCCTACGCCTTGGTCTTCCTCTTGGCCTCCTGCCCCCCCACTTCAATATTAAATATCTTTGGTATATTCATGTATTGTGGTAATTTTTGAAATTAAATAAATTGTCTAATTTCTGAAAGCTAAGCCTAAATATATGGTTTCTAAAATCGGTTTGCAAATAATAAAATTATAGCAATATTAAATGGTAATTATATATGGTATCTTTATAAATCCTGAGCTTGTGTGAACTGATAACGCTTCAAGATTAGATATTTTAAAAAAAATACAAATTCAAGTTATTTAAACATGTAAATTGTGACTAGTTAAATGTTTTTCCAACTAATATAATAAATAAACCAATTTTGTTTTCTGAAAAGTGCTATGATTACATTAATTTGAGCAAAAACTTGGTAAAGTTGTGAAGAGGTCATCATTAAGATATGGCAGCCATAACTATACAAAATAATATGTATTCAAAACACAGCTATCAAACCAACATATTCAACCATTCTTCAAAAATTATCTAATATAAGGACCCTTAAGATTCCAATTTTTTAACCCTCAAGTCTTCATAGATTATGAAATATAAAAACTATTATAATTCCATTAACTCCAAAGTGAATGGAGCTGATTGAATATTTTATAAAGTTGGTATATATATCTCTAAATACAAATGTACTGAAATCTACCACAATTCACTATCTTTCTCTTTAGCCGGCACTTCAATAACACGGGGCTTATCAATAATCCTTGCGGTGCGACTGCCCTTTTCCACAATACCAATTATCCAAGCTTGATAGGCCTCTTGTTTTTCAATGTCTTTACAATAAGCTGCCGCTTGCTCACGGGGCAAGCAAATTAGTAACCCACCTGAAAATATGACAAACATCAAGAAAATGTATGATGGCCTTGAAACATAAATAAGATACCATAAAATTAATTTAAAACAAATACAAAGTTTAGGTTGATAAATATTGTAGATCCATAATCAATTAATAAATAAAATCACCTTGATTCAAAAGATAAAGCCTGAACTTCTCTGCTTACTCTAGTCTCGAACCTCTTTTCAATTTGTATGTTTAAGAGGAGCTGGAAGGAGCATAATAAAATTAAACTACTTGCATTCCCCTCATTCTGAACTGTAGAAACATAATTTTACTTTTTTACTGCAAATCTTGACCATTACATATATAATTATTTTCCTATGTTTATTTTGTTAATTTAATCTACGCTTTAATAGCCAATCTCATTTATTTATAAAAAGGCTTGCAAGTGCCATCAATTCAAATAGCAGAGGACATTTGAACATGTTATACTTAATTTTTATAAATTTTACCCCCCCTCTCCCCCAAGTTTATCAGTTAATAATATACTCACTCGCATGGTCTAAGGTCCTACTCTAGCAATAGACTGGACTGCTGATGACTGGGAAGGAGATTGCGGTTTGATCCCAGTCAGGTGCATTAAGGGTAGTTTTCCCTACATGTTTACCACTCTCTCACCACACAAATGAGGGTACACTTCCTCTAACTTTCTTCCTTAGCTCTAACCCACAAGCGTAATTAATACATAAGCGCATAATATGAATGAGTATTAAGACAAGGTGCTAAAAACATACTTTCATTGTCAGTATAATAAAGAGCATATATTATTAATTGCTAATCTTAGGGTGGGGGTGGGCAGATAGAAGGAGAAAATTTCTAAAAATAAAATTTGACATGTCCAATTGTCCTGATTTATTTGAATTGATGGCACACATATTAATTTTAATAAAATCGTACTTTTGTTTATCAAGTTAGGCCGATGTTTCTTCATAGTCCTTAGAATAATTCCTATTGCCTGATTAGCCTTAGTCTATAATTAGTAGAACTTAAATGTTTGGTTGTAACAAAGTGTGGGGCTAGTTTCTAATTTTATGATGTTCATTTGCTCATCCAAGTTGTAAGAAATATATCTTATAAATTTCAATCCAACAATCTTATTTGTAGTCCATTAAATTTTCAAATTAGTATTTTTTTCATTCTCATAAAGTGAGTCCAGTTTTGTCCAACTTTATGATTACTTTTATAGAAAGATGTTAACTAGATGTACAACGAATTTCTAAAATTATATTAGTATTAAATTGCTAATTATTACATTATTAATTTTATTATTTAGACAATATCTTTTATGCTATGAGACAACTGCAAGAGTGACACTAAAGGTACGGACAAGACCTGCTTATGATCTTCTTGGATGACGAAAAAGCTTATGACAGAGTATGCAGAAAAAGAGTATGGAAAGTGATGTATAAGAAAGGAGTGTAGAATGAGACCGTAAACAGAGTGAGGAATATTTACAAGGGTAGTGTTAGTTGAGTGAGAGAGGAGAAGAGAGATTGGTTCGAGTTAAAGATGGTCTGATATCAGGTAGTGTGCTCTAACAACTATTGTTCATTAGTGATTGACGAAATAATGATGGAAGTGGTAAAAATAATTGGGGCGGATTAGTTGAAAGCAATGGTGTTTGCAGATGACCAAATGATGTTGGGTAAAGAGGAGAAAAGTACAGGAGCAGCTGGAGGTTTGGGAAGAAGTGGTAGAGTGGTATGGAATGAGGTTAAATGTAAGAGTGAGATGGTGATCATAACAAGGAGGATAAACAACTGGGGTAATAGTGAAAGGGGAGAAATTGAAGATAGTAAAAAGTTTCAATATTTGGGCAGTATTGTAGAGGAGAGTGGAAGGAACACGAGAGAAATAAGTGAGAGAGGAAGGCAAGCGAAGGCATTTTTCCTAGATTTGGAGCAGGTATATGCCAAACACGTGCAAGGGAGTGATCTACAATGCCTATTACCTACCAATATTAATATATGCTGCAGAAACGTGGGTAATGAAGGAAAAGGATAAGAGCAGAACTGAATGCAGGTGAGTGAATTAGATTTCTGAGAAGCACGATTGGTGTGACAAAATTTGACAGGATGAGAAAGAGAGTAAGAGGAATAGTAAAGGAAGAGCCAGAAAAGGATAGAGACACGACTAAGGTGGTATGGCCATGTGAGAAGAATGGGGAGGGGGAGAGAGAGAGAGAGAGAGAGAGAAAGGATGCCCAGGAGAACGTTGGATATTGAGGGAGGAGGAGGGGAGGGAGGAAGCAGGCAGAGACAAAGACCAAGGGAGAGTTGGCTGAAGGTAGTGAGTAGGACTGCGGAGAGGAGAGGACTGGGCCAAGGTGGAGGGAGAGATGGTGAGAGGAAAAGAAGGCGGTGTAGAGGCTTATGTTCCAAAAAGACTCAGCCAGTGGCTAGAATCTGTTCATGATGATGATGATATAACTAACCATGCTTATTTTATGCCAAAATATTGATTAACTTAAGCTCAAGTAATGTAAGGATGACAATACATAAAGGTTATGTTTTCTAATGGGAGCCATTGATGCTCTTTTATTATTATTATTAGTATTATTAGCACCGCGTCTTACTACCCATTCGGGTTATACGCACTTACGCTAATGTGTAATGGTAGGGTGATTGTGAGATGAAATGAAGGACCTACAGTTTAACGTGGAATCCGAACCACGGTGGAGGCCTGGCATTCCCCACATTCACAAGATGTCTTGTCAGAGGTGAAGGAAGGGTTTGGTAATCAGATAAATCTTTGCCGGGACCGAGGATTGAACCCCGGCCGCTAGCATAGAAGTCTGACACCTTACCCCTAGACCACCAGGTCACCATTGATGCTCTTAAAATAGCAAGAAAACTCTCCGCTGAAAAACTCCCATGTTAATTGAAGAGTACCACCTATTATTGCCAGTAACATCAACACAGCTATTCACTATTTAATTTGTTTGTTTAGTGGGTATAGTTGCCTTCTTAAATACAGTTTCATCTTAATAATTCCAAATTGCTATGGCCTTTAATTACACTTTATTTTGTAGCTTCGGTAAGCTTATTTCTCAAGAACTTAAAGCCTAATCAGTTTTAACCAATCAAATTCCAGTTTTATGAACAATTTGTTTTCAAACAACACAAATTCAATAGATTTTTTTAGCTTAAGTTATTACATTATGTTTTAATGTGCTTCTTGATGTTACATGAACGTTAAGCTGACCAAGATCACAATATTTGAGATTATAAAAAAAAAACTTAAAATTATACCAGAAGTTTCAGCAGAATGGCCTTGAAGTAACTGGAACATATTTCCACATGCTTTAGCAACAGCACCCATTTTTGCAATAACTGGCAAGTTGTGAATCACAAAAGAAACTTCATTTTTTTGGTGCTTTGCCAAGTTTTGTGCATGCCCTAGAAGTCCAAAACCAGTAATATCTGTTGCTCCATGTGCATTATACTTGTGCATTAACCTGGCAGCTGAAAAAAAACATGAACTTAATTAATGTATAACTAAACCTTGCTAAGAAAAACTTAGACAAACACAAAAATACGTCTTACCTACAATCATGGGTAATAATAAATGTCTATGCACATCGTTGAACTTCATTTAGAATATAATACTAATATATTAATAAATTTAAAAAAGTTTTGTCAATTTAAATACATTTTTTTTAAACTTAATATACAATTCCCCATTTTATGAAACATAAACTTTGAGCTATGAACAATGTATGCAATTAATTTTTCACAAATTAGCTTGTCATGTTAAATTTTATAATCATTATAATATAATATAATATATTTACTGGCAGAGTTTTAGCTCAGGTTCAAGACTATATGACTCACTAAATTGGGATTATAGAATCTCAACTTCAAGGGTGTTGCTTTACTATGAGACTTTTCATCTTCTCGCAAAGAAAATTCCGGTGCACTTCCTTTTGGTTACCATCCTCAACCCTTATTATGCCATATGCCATTATTAATCTGTATATTAGACATACCAGTGTATCACTGTCAAAGTGCAAGACTACAACATTCAAAAAAATATTATTCTGATAAATTAGAATAAAATCTTGATGAATTAAATATATAAATAGGAGATGACATGATTTTTTTTTAAGTATTAAAGTATCTGTATGTTACTCTCTTCTGCTGAATAACAAGACTGGTGTAGTCTGAAAATTTTATAATGGTGTGTGTTGTTGCGCAAGTTTTATTTATATTTTTAAAATGGGTGTTAGGTTAATTAAAAAACCCAATATTTCAATCAACTTGAATGGAAAAACCGAGGTTCGCAGACGCCTAGAAATTTGTACGGGCTATTGACTCAAAAGGCATATTTAATTTTATTTTTATGTCATGTACTCGAGCAGCAATGCATACAAACACACTCACACCTACACTTATGGAACTAAAAAGGTTTGCTTGTGTACTTACCAATTCTATTCAACCTTGCCATTGAATCCATTGCCCTCTGGTAAGCTTTGTGAACATCGTCTTCTGACACAACTAATTTTATGCGGTTCCAGCGCTCTGGTTGATCTAACCATTGATGAGCATTTACTGCAACTTGAGTTCCCAAAGGTTTTGTTAATACCAAGACGTCTCCCACTACAGCATTATCAGGACTAGATGGAAAAGGAATAGTAATATGGTTAGTTTAGATTATCATCAACCATCTTGTCTTTAGTTGCTTGTACAATCTGTTATTGGATATAAGCCACACTTCATATTAGAGATAGGAAAATAAAAACTATTCAATATAAGCTGCACGGACATACAATAAGAATATAATAGGGGTTCTTGGGCTCAACACCCCCTTTCCAGGAAATCTTTTAGCAAACTTTACAAAATCAATAAGGGTGGATGCATAAAAGTGAGGGACAAAGGCTAACCATTATTGTGGCCACCATTAATATGTTATAGAATATGACCTTTCACTATTACTGCAAGTAATTTATAACTGGCTAAGAGAACTAATTTATTTGGAAAATTAGGCCTAGTTAGCTATATGCTTTTGAGAGTGATAAGTATTATTGTTTATAATATCAATATAATTCAACTGTTGTATTAATATTGTATGTCTTTCAAAAGTGAAAGAAGCTTCAGCAACCAAATGGTTCAAGGCAGTGTTCTCCAACCTTATTCTTGGTGGGCCACATTGAACTTAGGATTTTGAGTAGAGGGCCAGATTGATAAACAACACTTTCATGATACTTTAAGGTAAAGAGAATGTTTCAATTCTTTAATCCTACACTAGATAGGATTTTTTTTATATAGTACAAAAATAAAAGTTTTTAAGTTTACCCATCTAGTGTGATGTTTGGAATTGTTTGTAAGATAAAATTGCTCCGAGATTTGGTTCAAATTTAGTTGTTCCAATTAACCTAACAAGAGTGAGATCAAATGTTAATCTGACAATGAGGTACCGATATTTATATTTGACATACTTCAGACTCTCACAGGTATGTCGAGTCAAACACAAAAAAACGCCACAAGCAAAGTCCTTGAGATATTTTAAGTTCTGTTCAGGCAATGATTTATAGAAGTTAACATCCTTAAACAAATCCCTGAATGATTAATTTGAAGCTAGATTGATCACTTTCAGCTGGAACTCAGGAGAAAGGTAAAAGAATTTTGAAAAAAATCTGATGTTCCCTGAAACTTCATCAAAATCTTGAAAATGATCCTGAGACTGCTCTTTCAGCTGTAAAATCACGTCCATTGCAAAAGAAGTAGGAAATGGAAAAGAACATTCATTTTTGTTCTTATTACGGACTTAGGAAGTGAACTAAGTTGTTAGCAACAACCTGTTTTTTAAAAATGATTAATTTCTCCCTTAAAGCTTTTACATGTGCATACAAATCTGAAATAAAAGAATGTTCTCCTTGAAGTTTCAAATTTAGGTAGTGTATATGTTCGGTCAGATCAACAACAAATGCTAGTTTCCATATCCACGAGCTGTCTGAAAGAAGTCAGGCAGTGGTTCTTCTAAGTCATGAACATATAAATTTCTGCCCATAGCTCAAAAAACCTTTACTGCACAACAGTACTTTCCTTAGTGTGAACAGTAGCTAATTCTTCCATCGTTTTGAAATTTGTTACTAGCCCCAGGAATAAGTAAAAGCACCTGAGCAGAGTTTGTAACATCTGTTGATTCACCCAATGATATTGAAAAACACTCAAAACTGCCAATCTTTTTATTTTAACTACAGAGAAATGTTAGTCCTAAGATATTCCGTTTGACAAGCAACAGTATTTGCTGACAACTTAATTGCATTAAACATAGAAGCTTTGTCCAGACATACTTCATCAACAGCCTTAAGAATACAAGTTTTTAACAACTGTCCCTCAGTGTATGGTTTCCCTGCCTTAGCTAAAACCCAAACTACTTGGAAACTTGCCCTTACAGCCGCCTCATTCTGCTTCATTTGTTTTGTAAATTCTTTATTATTATTATTATTATTAGCACCGCGTCTTACTACCCGTCAGGGTTATACGCACTTACACTAATGTGTAATGGTAGGGTGATTGCGAGATGAAATGAAGGACCTACAGTTTAACGTGGGATCCGAACCACGGTGGCGGCCTGGCATTCCACACATTCACAAGATGTCTTGTAAATTCTTGACGTTGATAAATTAAATTATTTCTCATGGCTTCCATTTTGAAGGCATATTACCAGTGAGTTCTGAATACCTACTGCGATACTTAGTATCATTGTGCCTATGAATGTTATACTCTTTAAGAACACGAATAGTATCCCTGCAAATAAAATATATGTCATTGTTGAGTTCAACAAAAAAAAGTAATCAACACGCCACTTATCTTTAAAAACATGGCACTCCGCAACTTTTCTCTTTTTAGCATTCAAAATGATAA
The DNA here is from genome assembly GCA_902151445.1 of Timema monikensis. Taxonomy (NCBI): domain Eukaryota; kingdom Metazoa; phylum Arthropoda; class Insecta; order Phasmatodea; family Timematidae; genus Timema; species Timema monikensis. The sequence continues at coordinate 14,367 of CABFVZ010004152.1, forward strand.
ATATCTCAAATTAAAACAGAGAATCACTGAAACAACACAAATACCAAGCAGTAAAGATGTAACACTCAAAATAAAATGTTACCAACCATAAAGTAGATGTTGCCAATGACTAAAGTATAAAGGTTAACTCTATAGTGCCTGAATTGAGAGCTCGCATTTCTTTAGTACTCCAGTAGAGTTTACTAGAGGCATGATTACATCTAAAATCCATATTTATTTATCTCTACCCCATTGAAGTAATCATATAAGTGTACAACCTGAAGATGTAGTAAGAGACAACAATAAAATAAAAATGAGTTAATACATTTTATACATACACTATATACTCATTAGGTTGACACACTGTAGATGCCACTCCCCCAATCGTACACCAAGGGTTCACAACCGTTTGTCCGCCAGTCACCGTGGTTCCTGCTTCCAAAGCAGCATCCTTTAACAAGAAATACCTAAAATAATAATTCAGTTGAATTTTTGATATTGCAAGCAAATATTTACATTATGTAATTTTTTTAAATGTAAAAAATAAATGATTTTAAATGGATATTTACATGCTTTCACCTTGGGTTTATACTTATCATATTAATGAATTAAGAAATGATAACTGGACAAAGAAATCGAACTCGGGGACCCCAGGTAACTAATTGCACTAATAATACTTTTGTATTTCAATAATAACTTTTCTCTTACTTGACAAGTTTAAACATTAAAAACTGGTTGGAACACTAAATAAAAAGATTAAGAACATACCTTGAAACCTCGCATGAGAAGTGGTACAACAACATCTCTTTCCTTCTCAGTCATTTTAGTTGAAACTGCTAACAGCATGAGCATATTATCACACTCTGTCACACCCATCGCATATAAGTCACTGATAACATTGGCACAAGTAATTTTTCCTAAAACATAAAATCATTTTTTTTTAAGCCAGATGCTGGAGTGAGACATAATCACCGTGTCTACTCAACTTGACCAATGAAATTCCCAACTTTTTCCCTGCTTTCCCCTGATTATTTCCTAAAATTCCTGACTGTATGTCACATCCTTCTAATTCCCCCATCTCCACCCTCATTTTTCTTTTAATCCTTTTTATGAATAATAATAAGTTTTAAAATTTCAATAAACACTTTTTAAAATTCATACTAACATTGTTTACTAGGAATTATAAAATATATTACACAGCTACAAACAAAAAATCTACATTGTATTTATATTCATATTAACTTTAGTAAGGAGAAATTGATTGAGAATATTATGTAAGGAACGAGCTTGTGAGAATATTAGATCACTACATATAATAATTGAGAAAGAGATAATTACAGTAATCCTATTAAAAACAAAATAGGCCTTATTAAATATTAGATTAGAATTTGTAATATAATGATTAGATGAACATTTAGTTAATATGTAATATGTTAAAATTATTGCACATAAGCTATGTGAAATTACAGTTCTGAGTAAAAATAAGAAAGTAAATTGATAAGTTAAATTTAAGCCTATTTAGGATCATTCAGTTTCTAAT
>CABFVZ010004152.1:18349-31160 GCA_902151445.1 Timema monikensis
TAGGGTGATTGTGAGATGAAATGAAGGACCTACAGTTTAACGTAGAATCCGAACCACGGTGGAGGCCTGGCATTCCCCACATTCACAAGATGTCTTGTCAGAGGTGAAGGAAGGGTTTGGTAATCAGATAAGTCTGTGCCGGGACCGAGGATTGAACCCCGGCCGCCAGCACAGAAGTCTGACACCTTACCCCTAGACCACCAGGTCACCGACGATAGGGATATTAGGTTTAGAATCTCAGTCAGGTGTACTGATGGTGGTTTTTCCAAAATGGTTTTCCACTAACCCTCCAAACAAATTTGGGTACACTTCCGCTTTATTCAACCTTCCTCATCCCTAACTCTTTAGCGTAACTAGTACATATGCATACAACCTGAATATGTACTAAGACAAAATAAATATTCTCGTAATAATGTTATATTCTGGTTAGATAAAAAAGCTATGGTTCTTGGGTTTCACCCCGAGACAGGTTTGTTAACGTGGAGAGTTTTTGTGTCTTTAGCGAGACGAGAAATAAGCATTAAGTTATAGTAAAATCTGATGCGTTCCAAGCTAAGGGTGAAATAAATCTTGAAAATCAGGATAATCCACCCCAACCTCTTCATATTTATGCAGAAGTACCAGGTTTGAAGTCCCCCTTCCTCCACACTACTCTTTTGATTCCAAACCAATTATTTATTATTTTAGACTTTATTTTACTATAACCCTGCTAAAGTTGATGGTCAGTGAAACAACTGTTATGCATAACCCATTTTAGCGTAAAATCATCTAAAGGTTTTTTTGTATAAATATTGTTATTTACTCAGTTTTTTATGTTCTTTTCAGTGATTTATTTTATTTCAAGATATTTAAATTTTCAAAGCTTAAAAACGAATGTTAAATAAACCAATAATTTTTTTTAATATCTTGGCTAGTGATTTTTTTTCTATATTTAAAAATTAAAAAAGTATATGTCTAATTATATAATCAGATTGGCAAGCATGTTAGCTAGTTGATGTAAAATTTGAGTGCAAGAAGCTCAAAGACTAATAAGTTATTAAAATGTAAACAAAATCTTGTATTTTTCAGCAAAATAGCTTGGCACTTAAGGGTTAATTACACTAATGGGTTAGGGATAGGGAAGGCTCAATTTATAGGAAATGCACCCACATCTGTGCGGAGGGAGAGTAAAAAACCATATAGGAAAAACCACCCCCAGTACACCTGACCAAGATTGAACCCCGATCTCCCCATCTTCGGCAGTCTAGTCCAACATGAGCGTCAGACCATGCGGCCACCAAAGCGGGTTTTATCTTATTAAAGGTTAGGTTTAGCTAGGTTGGGTAGGAAACATATTATATATTATTGAATTTTTGTATCTTTTGATTGTTTTGTTTTTACCTAAATCTTACTACCTGTTCAGGCTAACTTTTCTAATTAGGTCTATTCTAATGTGTTGGGGCTTAGGAAGGTTGAATTTAGAGGTACCTGCATTTGTGTGGAAAGTGTAAAACCATTTCAGAAAAACCACCCCCAGTACACCCGACCGGGTGCAAACCCTGAACTCCCTGTCATTGGCATTCTGGTCTATTCTGAGTGTGATACCTTAGACCAGGGTGGTCCAAAAATTTTATCCCAAGGGCCAAATCAGAATCAGTTTGCATCGCAGGCAAAATATTTAGTAAACCCATCAACTTAATAAAGGTTTAAAATCGATGGCTAGTAAATTTATTTGCGGTATTTAACATGCACTTTCTGAATCAACTGATTATATCAGCACACAAGAATTTCTATGGGCGAGAGCAAAAGGTATTTTCCCATACCTCTCAGGGTCCTTTTTACATGCCACAATCGACATGGGACCGACAGATTTACTTCCCCTCTGAAACAAGTTGTGCCACGGATATCTATCGTTTAAGAAAAATCCGCCAACCTCGGCTTGGTTTGAACCCAGAAAAACAAATTGTATTTTTTGTTGGTATAATATATTACAAATGTTAAGCGGGGTTTCCACATGCAATGATTATTGGTGCCAGTTTAGTGGCATATGGAAACATGTTAATTCAACTGGCACCATCTGACTGGGGCCACTAATCATAGCGCCAGTAAAGTAAAAAGCAGTTGAACTTTTTGGCACAAGTATCTTGTTTGTTTGTAAACATTGTTTAAATAGCTAATAGTTTTTTTTACAAACAATGGCGAAACTAGCAAAGAAATGGTCAACAGAACATATAATAATGTGTTTTGTATTTGATTGTAAATACAATTCAACAAAAACATAAACTTATCTTGTGTCATTCGCAAATGATTATAATATACTTCTGGGTCTTCACTAGCTAGCTCTTGAATTAAAGTATTCGACGCACTCTAATCATCTCTACATGAAATAAATTTACAAATTCATTATCTATGCTTTCGTTTCTTACTTTTTATTATTTTCTAGAGTTCTAAAGACATGATTTGCACTACGACATCAATACTTGCATTAACTACGGCAGTTGACACCATGTTGAATACTGCGCCAGTAGAAAACTGATTGATGAATGTAGAAACACAAGCTGCCGCCATTAATATTGGTGCCATTAAACTGGCATATTCCCGGCGCCAATAATCATTGATTGTGGAAACCCTGCTTAACTCCCCCCCCCTCCCCACCCAAAATAATAATATTTAGCACCGCGTCTTACTACCCGTTCGGGTTATACGCTTTAAGTACTAATTACGCTAATGGATTAGGAATTGGGAAGGTTGAATTAGAGGAAGTGAACCCGCATTTGTGTGGAGGGAGAGTGGAAAAAAATTAGGAAAAACCACCCCCAGTTCACCCGACCGAGATTCGAACCTCGATCTCCCCGTCCTCAGCAGTCGAGCTCAACACGACATGCGCATTAGCCAACTACGCCGAGGCGGGTCCCCCACCCCAAAAAAAAAAGTTTAGAATTAACCTTCCAAAAATGTATGATGAAATATGCACGCACACTTTCACAAAACAACCTAGCATTATATTTACACATCATTAATTAAATAAATGCATAGTAAAATGCAATCACGACCTTTTAAAATAAATATTTTAATTTTAATTCTTTTCACATCTTGACAGAAAGGTTCCCTTTAATTTTTTTCCAGTAGGGGGTCTATACTGTGAGGGCCGCATTTTAAGTGAGTGCAGGCCTCATTTGGTCCGCGAGCTACCAGATGAACTACACTGCCTTAGACCATTCAACCATTGATGCGGATTCCTAATAGTTACCCTAAGTATTTTAAATATTAATCAGCTTTTATATGTGTGATGTAATTTAGTACTCAGGCGTGGTGGGATTAGTAGCCCACGGATTTATGATTTGATTTTCTAGAACTCCTGTGTTTTGTTACATAATCATGTTCCATTTGTGGATTTTCAAAATTACTTCAAACAGATAATAATAATATTTAGCACCGCGTCTTAATACCCGTTCGGGTTATACGCTTTAAGTACTATTACACTAATGGATTAGGAATTGGGAAGATTGAACTAGAGGAAGTGAACCCGCATTTGCGTGCAGGGCGAGTGGAAAACCATTTAGGAAAAACCACCCCCAGTTCACCCGACCGAGATTCGAACCTCGATCTACCCGTCCTCAGCAGTCGAGCTCAACACAAGCGCGTTAGCCAACTACGCCACCAAGGCAGGTTTCAAACAAGATAGATATTGTTGTAGCTATCTCATTTGAAAGAGTCAACAAAATAAAGTGAAATCGGGACATTGTAGAGAATTTTTGCAGGTTTCTACAGAATTAAGTTTAAAGCGCGTAACATGTTCACGAGTTAAAACACATGACCTAGAGGTATGCCATGACTTAAAAGTTACTTTTATATTATTTTTGCTCGTTTCTTTCCTAATCGATGCATCATCTTTTTTCACTTAGTTAAATATCTTATAGAATTATATTTTATATGGGAATTTTTTTTTTTAATAAGCGATATTGTGTGAATTGGCCCTTCATCTAATGCAGAGATGACAATGCCTATTGAAGTAACCAAAAAAAAACACACACTTTTCTCAAAGATCGAATGTTTACTATCAAGATTAAAAAATTACACCAAAACCAAAAGTGATAAAGGCCTTAATATAATATTGCTAATGAAACATTTAAGACGGTTGATAGTTTCAAATTAAATCTAAATTTAGTGAAGCGCCAATGGAGGTGTGCTCTTACCAATTCGGGGGATTGCCATGTGCATGAAGTGGGAATGTTCGTTCTGGCCATTATTTTCGTCTTGCTGAAGTCCCTCCAAGAGTTTCGTTAGAACCTCTTGAGGGACTTTACACCCTCATCCTTTTAAATCGGCAAAACGTGTTAAACGAAAAGTGGAATCCAAACCATGTGCCACGGGATCGAACGGCCTTCGAAGTGCTAATGCATTGGGATTCGTTCCCAATTCCAACTCCGGGACAGATAACACGTCTTGAGGAATAGTAGTTGTTTGTAACTCAGCCATTATTGGTTAAATTGAGACACGAGTAAAAATATTAAATACTAAAAAGTGAAAATTTAGGCTATTGCAGGTAAAGTACACTCTCAAAATGGCTTTCAACTTCAAAGTTCAATTAACAGTAAGCGCAAGCGAATACCTAAAGAAAGTTGCTTCGCCTGCTCGTTGTTTGATTGCCTTGCTTTTACAATATAGTTAGAAGATTGAACCAGGGACTTAGCCATTATTTATATAATACTTCTTTAAGCCAACCTATTCATTATAAGACGTTGAATGAGAAAGTGCTCTAATTAAAATACATTTTATACTATGTTTGAATAAGCGATTAAAAGATTGGCTTGATATCAAATAAAACAGTTGAATTATAATAATTTATTGGTTCATGGCATAATTGTATATATACGTATATAAACTTTGATTGGGTGAAGGTATATTAAAGTTTTCTAAAAGATAAATAAGCTTTCAAAACTCTCGATGGTGAAGTTTTATTTAAAACAAACTCTATAGGTATATTTATTTGTCAGCATAGATGTTTGTCGATATATAAATATAGTATACAGTATTACGATTGCATCATGTAGAGGTTTCTGTGCCACGTTAATATTTATATCAAACTTGTGCATTATGTATAGTTTAAAAATCATGTGTTTTTGATTAATCAGTATTCATTGTTTACATTGGGCTTCAAGCGTGTTTAGATACTCGTAAAAAATTATTATTGAACATTGGTACAGTACCATATGCAAAATATTGTGCGCTGTTGAGACAAGTAACTTATACTTTAACGTATAGCCATAAAATCTCAACATGACTAGGCGTGTAACCCCCTATTTATGTATTCTTATACCCATAAATAACATACAGGTAGGTTCCAAGAGAGTTTTATTTTTATTCAACAAAATGACAAAAAGCTCTATGAGAGCGTGAGGCATGCCCAGCGTTAGGTGCTGTATACAATAATAATGAAGAATGGCGATAGTAAACCCTAGACTATGGTAATATCAAAAGGATATTAGCTAGTTGCCATCAGTGACTATTAATAATTTATCAGAGTAATAGACAAAATGTTCTTGATAAAAGAATATCTTAACAGCCATAAATGGGCGTAATAGAAATATACAACAAAAATAGAAACATTCGTTATAGTTAGGAAAACTAACGTTAAACATTTCAACTAGAGTTAAAAGAATAAGCCCCTGATTTAACACAAAAAGAATAAATATCCAATATTTAACAGTAACAAATAAACTTCCCATTAATAACACGTGGCATAATCTTCAAACATAGGATTTTTGAAAATTACGATATAATACACCCCAATGCAACACAGAATCAAAAATGGCCTTGCTCTAAAACGTAAACCCATCTGTGAAGCGGATAAAAGAGTTTCCCTGCAACTGTATTACGTTTAGCCTTACTCTTTAAGCGAAATTCAGGAGACCCGGTATAAATAAATAAAGATTAAATTTATAATATAACATCCCAAACGGTAATTTTGAATGATTAATGCCAAATAGAATTTAGAAATAAACTGAGCTAAATATATTCAAGACCAAAGTGCCTCACCTAGAGATCGTAGTGCAGTGGTGTACTGTCGCTACAGAATCCAGCTATTATATACACACTTGGGGTTATGTGTTCTCAAGGCGCGGGAAGCAAGGATGGGTAGAGGGGTAAGGGGGTTAGCACTGTTCTGGAACATGCTCACACAGTCTAGGCATAATTAAAACGCACGCCGAACAATAGTTCCGTTATCTTCCAATCACAGCAGTCGGCGCGCACCCAACCTCCACATACCGACTGTCTATTATTTTCTTGGGCGAGGCACAATTAGAGGTGAGCAGCGAACTATGATCCCTCAGTTCATTCTGAAATGAGTCGTGCCGCGATGTTGTTGTGTGGAGCCTTGTCGTAACGAGTCAACTGGGTCAGAAGCGGTAAGCCAAACCATTTTTACGTGATGTAACAAGGTTACAGGCTTACGTACCGTATTTCCTGAAATTGAGCTTTGCACATGTTTAAACTGAGATACGCATTCAACGTGCATAGGATATAAAGGAAATATTATTATGGTTGTATCCGGATGTTTATTAGGCACTATGTTTAAGCTTTGATTGCGTTATTAAAACGAATTTAATAACAATATGAAGAACTTGTAAAGTTGTGATCATGAATAAACATAAAGACACAACAGATACAGACAGAATAAAATTAATATGTATAATTTTCAAAAAGTAAATCCTGCTTATAATTATCATCAATCATTTAAGAGTGGATTAGGTTTACTTAAAATGAGTCATTTACGTGATTGAATTTTGAGATGGAAACTCAATTTGTAGAACGTATGGAGATTTAACACTTTAACATGTTAAATTGGACCCATACTAGACCATAATTTACAAATTGACAATAGTACATTTTTTATAGACTAGTAACAGCTATTTACATAGGTAAAGTACGAGTAAATCTCTCAGTACATACATATCTAATAAGTAATCACGCCACTTCCTTACGGGGTAGGCAATAAACTGTGAATATAGCTAAATCAAATCGTACTTAATCCATCCTCGCTAACTTTCTCCACACTTCCCTATCCTTGCATAATCCCTTCACTCAAATATCATCCATACACCGAGTCATATAGGCTATGATCTTTTACTCTCAAAGCTCTTACTTTTTCTCTTTCCACACATTCATCTACAACATTTAGCCACGTCTTTATGGTCTTCTACTTACTTTTAATCCACACACTTTACCTTCATATATTTACTTCGTCACGCGATCCATATTCATACTCGCAACATGTCCAAACCAAAGTAATACACTTCTTTCACATTGACTTACTGGATTCCCTTTCAAACCGCACTCCTTCAGCACCCATTCATTACTGACTTTGTCCATACGAGATTTTACAAATATATTTCTTAGATCTCTCATTCCAACCGCATTCACCTTGCTCTTGTATTTCTCCTGATAAACCTACGCTTCACATCCATAAAAAAAATGTTGGTGTTAACATAATTTTATATACTTCCATCTTTGCCTCTTTCGATACTACTTCATTCTTTTCGGTAGTCCACATACATCCAACTACTCTCCGACATGAATTCACCCGTCTGTCGATTTCACCATCTATCCTTCTATTATTAGAAAACATTCTACCCAGATACACAAAATAATTCACTTGTTCTAACAGTTTTGCATGTATACAAAGTTGACAATCATTTCCTGATCCGTTCTTACAAAAACCATCACCTTAGTTTTGGATACATTTATACTAAGTTCCATTCTGTATGTCACACTAATCGCATCCTCACAAGCATCCCTCATATACTTGTCCATAAAAACATTAAACAACGATGGAAACATAACACAACCTGGTCTAACATCCTGTTTAGTGCCAAATCATTCGCTCAAAGCTCCAGCCACCCTAAGGCACGCTTTACTTCTATCATACACCATCATAACTGCATTTATTAACCATGCATCCATACCATACTCCCTAAGAACATTCCATAATATACTCCTATTCACCCGATCGTACGTTTTCTCCAGATCAAGAAATGTGTAATAAACTTTCTTCTTTACTGCCATACTTGTCTCAATCGCTTGTTTCAATACAAATATCTGGTCCTTGTAACCTCTACCTAGCATGAAACCACATTGTTCACTCCAAATCTTGCTCGCAGTTTTTTACGCATCCTCTCAATTAAAACTTTTCCAAAAACTTTGCTTGGAATACTTAACAAACTAATTGCTTTATAATTCTTACATTCACTACCACCACCTTTGCCTTTATACAAAGGAACAATGAAAGCATACTTAGAGTCATTAGGAACGTTCAAAATCTCACCATGCACATTTAACAAGTCACACAACCTGGCAAGTAATACCACGCCCCTGCACTTTCACTTGTGATCCCATCTATGCCCGCAGCTTTGCCATTCTTTAACATTTTAATGGCTTAAACACCCCAGACTCGTTAATTATTTCACTTCTTGTAGAATTTTTCCCTATTTTCTGTTACTTTCCTCGCATTTTAGTCATACATTTGCTCAAAATACTCTCGCCATCACTCCTTAATACCATTTTCATCCCAGATCAGCTCACCATACGTTCATTCTGAATGCCATAGGTCTTTCCTTGCACTCTTTGTGTCGTTCTCTATACGCACTTTCAGAACAGCTTATTTCCTTTAAAATCATTCTGCATTCTTTCTCCTTCTTTTAATCTAATTTTCTCTTAATTTCGTGCACTCAAATACAGACTCTTTTATTCTGTTCCAAGAACTTTCAATAGCATTAGTATTTATTTCGACATTCCATTCATGCTCATGTAAAGTTATTTTTTCGCCCAGCAACCTTTCATATTGAGCTCTCACACTTTTACCCTGCAACTTCCCCATTTTCACTCTTACTTAAGACTCTTGCGCTAATTCCTCACTAAATTCCTACCTAATTCAACCACTGAGATCAATAGGAAGTGATATGTTCTATATTCAGCTCCACGCACAGCCCTAGTAGTCTTTACTAAACCTCTCAGTCTCCCATCATGAAGCGTTGCGATGGCTTCAACATGCTTTCTCCTGTGGTCTGCCATTCCAGCCATCCCACCGGGTCATAGCACCACCGACTGGTGACTATGAAACCCTAATGGTGCGTTTACACGAGGCCAGTTGACAGGCAGGTCCATTCAGTTAACTGACGCCAGTAACTGGCTTCGTGTGGACAGCACTGGCTTTATTTTTCGGACAAGTTACGATTGGACTGGCTATATAGGTCGACTTACCCGAGGAGTAGGTTTTGAATCAGTTGTCAATTAAGTGGCTTACCCCACCTCTATATTTCTTGACTGGCGCCTCAACCAGCGACGTTTTGACGGTCTCAGGTTCGACTGTCTTAAAACAAGCAAGTTGTAATCAGTGCGTTATAGCGGGTTAAAGTTGCAGTGTGCATTTTATTTATCCTCCTGAGTTTTTTTAAACTATTTTTGATGGTACATACAAAGTGGACTGAGAAAATGACTTTGACATTTATTGAACTCTACAAAGATAGAAAAGTTTTGTGGATACAGTTCAGAACAAAAACGCACGTGACTCCTCATTACGGGTAATTGTGTCCGAAATAAAAATTGAAGGATTTAATGTAGCCGATGTCAAAACAAAAATAAAAACATTGCGGGCTACATATAATGGGGAGCTAGTGAAAATAGAGAGAACTGAAAGACCAAGGGGTGGTTCAGATGAAGTTTATGTGCCTGTTTTGAAATGGTTTAACGTGATGAAGGAGAAAATGGACAAGGGGACTTAGAAAAGAAACACATTTAGCAATCTGGTAAGTTCATTTATTTATAAAATAATTTTTTTAAACAAATAATTGTTGTCATAAAAATTGACATACTTTTTTTTAAAGATGCCCTACTTAAGAATTTTAGAATTGACAAAAACTTCATTAACGTACCATTTTATTTTGTCATGGAACAGCACCATCATTACAAAAATAATCTTTGTACTTTCCTCTCTTTTCCTTAGCTCTGATCGGGTTTTGGTGGGCAACAACTCGTCTCACACTTTCAAATCTTTAGGTTCCTTCTCTCCATGCCCCTGGAATAATTTTCCCCTTGTCCCAGTCTTCACTATCAACTGCACCACGTGGGAAGTAAGTTTGTGTAGATTGCTGCCTCAAAAAGTTATGAAGTGCACAACATGCACAAACAATCTTGTCTACGTTGTTAGGATGTAGGGAAATGAGTTTCTCAAAGATTCGAAATCTGCTGACAAGAATACCAAAGGCATTTTCCACTACTCTTCTTGTTCTTGAGATTCGATAGCTGTAAATCTTTTCTTCTAACGAAAGAGACACGCCACTGTAGGTTTTTATCAAGTACGGCCTTAATGGAAAAGCGTCATCGCCAATAATAACACCTCCTTCTGGTAGCAGCCCCTTTTCAAGTTCCGGTAATAAGGGACTTTTTGAAAAATATTTCCATCAGATACAAAACCATTGCTCCCAACATTTATGAATTTAAAGCATTAGTCATGATCCACCAAAGCAAAGAGAACAATGCTGTTGGTCTTCTTGTAGTTGAAAAATGTTGTTCCGCAACTATCAGGAGCCCAGATCGCCACATGTTTTCCAGCAATAGCACCATAAAAGCCAGGAAAGTTCCATCTTTCATTGAATCCTTTTTCAACTTTCTTCCACGCCTCATGGGACGCTGGGGTCTGGAAATAAAATAATACAAAACGTTATTGTTTTAATTTTGGCTAAATCTTTAACCTGATGTTTTAGTTTATGAGTTTTACATTTCTAATAAAATTGTATTTCTTCTTTTGCAGAAAACACTAAAAACACCTGTGAAGTCTCGTTCAAAAGACGAAGCCAATGAACAAGTCAAAAATCCAGAAATGCTAGAAAAGGAACAACGTGTTGACGATTGCGATGAAAACATTTTTGAGCCTGAAACACCTCTTGTTACTAAATCAGTTGAACACACAGAGCCTCCTCAAAATAAGTTAAGAGCAAGGTCAAAATTTGCACAATTTGCTTCAACCGCTTGGGAGCTTAAAGGCCTTAACACAAACAATTCCTCATGTTGAATTATACGAATGTGACATTTTTTCGAAACACATTGCAGCTCAGCCGAAACAATTAAGTCCACAGCAATGTATTATCGCACAAGGATAAATACAAACAGTTTTGGCACGATGCCGGTTGTCAGCTCTAGACAAGAAGCAAAGTGGTCCCAGCACTTCTGAAACATGCTCCTATGTTACATCATCACCAACTTCAATCGAGCCTTTTCAGTCTTCTGCAGCCCCCAACAATGTAACCACTCTGCAGACAAGCCAGGACAAAGAACAATCATTTTATGTCCCTATGCAACGTTTTTTCTCAGGGTTCTCTGATGGTGTTCGGTAGTGGAAGTGATTATTCCACATTTGAATATTATTATTTTCATTCATTTTTACCTATTTTTACTTTTAAAGTTTTTTTTTGTGATTATTAAGTGGCAGTAATGAAATTGTTTACATACACAATACACTTAACACATTATATTATTTAAATAGCCACACAATTACTGAATTTAATAAACAAAAATATTAGTCACAATCTATGTAGATACAAAGAGGCTGACTCTACACACTTTATACATTATTTTTGTTGTTAAAAAAGGTTAAAATATTCAATAAATCATGTAGCTAGACTTGTTCCTTATATTTCACCTCTCTTCTTAATAGATTACCTTAATATAATCCTCCAAGCATTGGTACAAAGCGTCACAAACCTCTGGGATGAACCTGCAGATGGCTGACTTGGACACTCGGAAATTTATTATTATTATTATTATTATCACCGCGTCTTACTACCCGTTCGGGTTATACGCACTTACGCTAATGTGTAATGGTAGGGTGATTGTGATATGAAATGAAGGACCTACAGTTTAACGTGGAATCCGAACCACGGTGGTGACCTGGCATTCCACACATTCACAAGATGTCTTGTCAGAGGTGTAGGAAGGGGACACTCGGAAATGATTTTGCAATGTTCGGTAGCTATTTCCAGTAACAAGTTAGGACAAAGCTATCTCTAATTTCAGATTAGGGCTCATAGCTTCTCTCATTTCAGTATCATGCTTTAAAATGAGAGGTTTTACTTTACTGAGTAGAGAATCAAAACACTCTGGTGACATTCACATAGTAGCACGATATTCTTCTGGGCCTTCAAACCGCAATTCTGCCAGTAGCTGATTAGATGATTCACGAGTGTGTCTACTCCTCAACCAGTCCCGAACCCATGGCTTCTTCTTATTAAGTTCGTCTAGTAAAATATTACATGACTCGGACAAACTCGTAAGTTAGATTTTGAATTATGTAATTACATTTATCAAAGGGCAGTATTCAGTATTGATTATGCACACTCTGCCATATTTACACGCTAATTGTCCCTCAAACCTGCATGGCTTTAACCTCCGTGTGGACAGACCAAAGGAAATTTGTAGGTCAGTCACTGACGCCAGTCGGACCTGCCTAACGCCCAGGGGATCCTGCTACTGCGGGCTGTTGGATCCCGGCTTACAACTCTTTGGAGGAGCGCGCTGCCGCACCTCTTGAACTAAGTTTGTGGGAGACCTACGGAGTGGCAGTAAGCATGGTAACTTCGGGCTTATCCCGATATAATTTTCGCCGTTATTATGAACGTATTGTTGGTACGGTTTATTTCTGCCAAATTTAATTTTAACGCTGGTATCTTTTCATATAACTTTTCAAACTTAGGAAATATATATATAATGAATGATAAGGTTGTTTTGGGCTTCTCCTATAACGAATTTACTTTAGGCTTGCAAACCCCCCCCCCCC
>CABFVZ010004152.1:31216-55510 GCA_902151445.1 Timema monikensis
CCCCCCAACTATACTAGGGTGAGGATGACTGGAAAACCAGGCGATAATGTAGCCTAATTTTAACAACATATCTTTATTTAATAATAAACAATGAAATAGTACAAAATTATAGCACATATATAAAAAATAGAGCGTGAAGCGCGTCTTCCTTTCTAACATAGAAATAGATCCGTTTAGAGTACGGAGACCTTAACTCAACAATGCTCAACCCCGTAGGGAAATGTAACAAAGGGTAACAGCAAATGCTAATACGCAAGCACGACGAACATAATCATACATATCAAACAACAACCCTAAATTACTAATATCAAAGCCAATGGTTCCAGGCTCGAAGATTATTTAATCTATTAAAGCAAGCAATAACGCAGTACTTATTTAAAACTCCCGCGTAACACATCAGCGGTCACTGCGGAGGCTAGGCGTTAACGCGCTAACAAATATCATAATGCTACTCAAATGTAGCAATAATAACATTCAAGGTGACCTGGTGGTATAGGGGTAAGGTGTCAGACTTCTGTGCTAGCGGACGGGGTTCAATCCTCGGTCCCGGCACAGTTTATCTGATTACCAAACCCTTCCTTCACCTCTGACAAGACATCTTGTGAATGTGGGGAATGCCAGGCCGCCACCGTGGTTCGCATTCCACGTTAAACTGTAGGTCCTCCATTTCATCTTACAATCACCCTACCATTACACATTAGCGTAAGTGCGTATAACCCGAACGGGTAGTAAGACGCGGTGCTAATAATAATAATAATAATAATAATAATAATAACACTCAACAGAGGACCGAGTCCCAACCTATCGTATAAGTGCCCTGCATCCTAATTTATTGTAATTGTCCAGACGACGCCCAATTATAAGCATAATCCATGAATAGTTACAAGACGGGTAGTGAGCCCGAGACGCAGAGTTCGACTCTGTGCACTCAATTGTGTATAAATATATCAACAAAGCAATATGCGCAATTAAATCGGGCTAGAGCCCAAATAGACGGCAGAAAGGCGACGGCATTTTCAACTACCACGAGAAGCGCATGGCGTTGCAAAGGTCAATATTCCAATATGAGTTAAGTGCTGAACAATAATTTTGACTGGTTTCCCCCCATTACGCCGAAAGTGAATTTTGGTGCAAAACAATAATCCCAAGCCCTACGACGCCGTTCTCACCTTAAGTCAGCTGGTGGTGTAATAAGTAACCATAGACCACCAGCGTCCCAATATATATACAAAAAAGAATTCGCAGAGAGGGGAAGGGACGCAAGGAGAGGGAAGGAAGGAGAAGCGATACACAAGACGACAAGAAGGATCGGGTAACTAGTCGAACAATCTAGATGCTACGCGTGGTGGAACCAGGAACTATCTTCTTTTGTTTCTGGCCAGTCTCGGGTCTGAGCCTTAGTAGTGGTCCGTTGACCGCTCCGCTAGTCTATCGGGCGGTTGGTTGGAGTGAGGAGGTCGGTGCTAGTGCCCCGTGTACTGCAGCTCGTCAAGGAGGTTCGGTGAGTGTCCCCCATTCGATTTAGCCATAACTCGTAACTTGTTACAGGCTTTACCTCCTAGATGTTTATGGTTTATATTTTAATATTTGAATATTGAAATGGGTTTGCGTAACGTTGTTTCTGGGATCCTTCCATTCCATATTTTTTAGGCGTTATTGATATTTTTGGGCTTCTCCTAAAATGAATTAATTATGGGCTTAATCTTTGAATTGTTTATGATTTATCATTGATTTTTAAATGCTTTTTGGTTATTGTTGTTCTTGGGCTTCTCCAATTAAATGTTCTGTTAGTTGTTAGTAATGTTTTTAAGATTCTACAGCATTAAATTAAATTTTGGGCTTAACCCATTAGAATTTATTATTTATTATTCATATTCAAATATTTCAATGTTTTTGGGCTTCTCCCATTTAACGTTTTGCAAGTTAGTATTAATTATTTGGAGCCTCTCTCGTAATACATATATTAATTTTGGGCTTAACTTTGTAATTATTAATGTGGGTTTATATGTTGTTTTGTGACTTCTCCCTGTAAATGTCTTGCTTGGTGTTGTTTGTTTAAGATCTTCTCTCTTTAACGATTAGTCAATATTTGATCATGTTGCTTGGTGTTTCTTTAGTTATGTTTTGCAGTCAAATCGACAACACGTCTGTATTTTAATCAATTAAAGTTTTTGTTTAGTGAATACATTTTTGAATGATGATATTTGTCTTAAGTTGCATTAGAATGTGATATCTTACCTTTTGTATTATTTGTAACTAACTCTAGATTACGGTCGTAGTTACAATCATACACCAACAAATTAATCATCGTTCTTGAATCGCCCCTTTGCCATGTATACAAGTGAAATCTTTGTGCTTAAGCCATGTTTTCGACACAAATAAACTTTTTTCTAAACACAGAATCACTAACTCATTACCATTTTCGTTTACCCTGTCATCCCCAAACCTGCTTACCACTCTCCCTGAATTATTTCTTTGGGTACCCACGTATTTATTCAGATCTCTTAACAAGATAATTCTTTCCCCAGTTCACATAAATTAAAGGCTTCATCGAGTTCAATCCAAAACTTCACTCTCACATTCTCGTCTTCAACAAACGTACCCATAGAAGTCTAGATTACACCAAATCATAGCTTCTCAAAAATAGCTTAGCTGCTGGGCTTAGGATTGAACTCACTCCCTGACTTCCTCTAACCCATTCACCCTGGTGTGGGTACCACAGTGCCAGGCTACCATCACTTGTCATCAAAACATCTTTCACTTTCCGCTTGGTTTTACATACACAGAATATCAATTTTCCTTCCAAACATTTCCTCTAACACCTCATTCTCTTTACCACACACTCCACTCACATTCCACATTCCAATAGTCCATATTGTCGCCAGTTTGTCAACGAATGGCCTTTCAGTTTTAACCTCAGCTGCCCCTCCTAGCTTTGGTCATCCGAGGCTAATATTATATAGTTTATTTTAGTAATTGGCTTAGAGTAGACCAGGTTACTAGCCTCGATAGTACCCATACCCATGAGAGTACTCCCTGCTTACGGTAAGGATGCTGTACTGATCGGTGTTGATAAATTTTAGTTAGTATACCACAAGTACAACCGTTGCCCACTCTTACCCTGAGCGCACTTACACTGTTCCTACAAACCAGTATCCCCACTATAGAGACTGCCTTGCAGGCCAGTATACCGTTGTCCATGTCGCTACCATTAGGAGGTAAGGCGATGCACCAAAACATCAGGACACAATCTCTGTTATATATTATATTAATTCAATTAATTCATTTTACTCTTGTATAAATTATAATATAGCAATAATATAAAAAAATTAGTTTTAAATTTTGTAGCTATCTAATGGCAAAATCTTGCAATAAAACCTACTTGTATAGACTTTGTTGGTTAATTTAATCAAATATACTATGTGCAAATACCGATGTTGTTTTATGGAATCAAGAATTCCAATTATTTTATGTTTACATTTTAATAAAAATGTTTATTATGCTTACATTTCGTTTACCCTGCAAAGAAGAAATCTTTCTTTAATTGTTTTCACCATGGTGAAAAAACACTTTCACCTTTGTCTTACACTACCTCCTCCTTCCTGAGAGCTATCCTGACAAAAAAAGGACTAAGAGGGTAGGGACAGGTGGTTACAATAATATAATTCCTGTCAGTTGCCAATATATTCATTAAAGTAATTCTAATTGAAAGCTTACTTACTCTATGACATTAGGAACTCAAAAGTTCACTGGCGCACTTACAAAAGTACGTCACCTATCCTTATCTTGAGCTAGTTCTATCCAGTCCACCTCGCTACACTCTATCCCTATCATGAGCTAGTTATACCCAGTCCACCTCAATACACACTATCTCTATATTGAGCTAGTTCTATCCAGTCCACCTCATTACACCCTATCTATTTCAGGACCATTCTAATGTTATCCATCTTCCCATTGGTCTCTTCTAATTAGGTTTACCAGTCGGTACCCTGAACAAGGTTTTAGAATCTCCCAATCGCTCTACATGTCCTGCCCACTGTTATCTACAAGACTTTATTATCCAACAATGTCTTGTTATGAGTACAATCTAACTCATTATGTAACCTCCTCTACTCCCCAGTAGCCTCACCCTTTTTGGACCAAATATCTCCCTAAGCACCTTGTTTTCGAACATCCTAAATTTGTTTTCATCACGTAGGTAAGAGACCATGTTTCACACCCACAGAGAACAACCTGTAAAATTATCGTTTTGTTTATTCTGAGTTTTACACTGAAATCTATGTTTAAATTATCAATTTTGTAAAATATTATAACATTCACTATTTATTTATCATTCATACTATTACAGTTATTTTTATCACCAAGTCTTATTACCTGTTCATGTTACATGCATATGTAGTAATTTCGCTAAACAGGCTGGAGATAATGAAGATCAATTTTTGAGCAAGTGTACCCGCATTTGCACAGAGGGAGAGTGGAGAACCATTTAGGATAACCTGCCCTCAGTATACCTGACTGGTATTCGAGCTCCTATTTCCCTATCATCGGTAGTTTAGTCTAACATGAAAGTGAAGCCTTAGACCATGAGGCCACTGAAGAATGTCTATTAAATTTACTGTTCACTACTGCCTAGACTGTCCAGAGGATTCAAGGTGCATGAGGCAGTTACATTTTATCTTTGATCCGAAATAACTAACTCATTTTATATTCTGAAATTTGAAAAATGACACCTGGATACGGGAATCAAACCTTGGACCTTTGCCTTAGTACGCCACTGCTCTAACCACTGAGCTATCAAGGATTCATCTCGTGCCCAGGGTCATTTGTCAATTTTCAGAATATGATATCTGTGTGGAGTGATCCCTCACTAAATGCATACATAATAGCTTCGTATATTTGATTCTTAACTCATTTTAATTAATATTCATTAACATAATATTAAAATGATTAAGCTACATTATCATCTTTTTTTCAATGGTCACTGCTATAAAATTCATATGTTGAGTCAGTTAGTTGGCTTCTGAGAAGCATTTTTTTTTTGTAAAACATCCCCATTTGCTCACTCCGTTACACACTCATCGTTGGCTATGATTCCTGCGGTATACTATTAAAATTCCTGTTTGTTACTACTGATTGTGGTATTTGTTACATTAATACACAATTGAGGAACACATGTTATAAATTCTGCAATAAACAAGGATATTTCATTGTCTTCTCTATGTGGCAATGTGTAGTTTAATCATTCTTTAGAAAAGAAAATTAGAATTCTGTGTATGTTTTCTGTATTTTTTTATTTTGTCCTTAAGTACGTTTTGAAATAATATCTCATTTTGATTTAAAATCAAATTAATGTTCCCTTACATAAAAATTGTTTAAAACTAGAAGATACAATTGAGTTTTTTAAAACATAATTTTTTTTAAATCTAAAAACACAAGAACTTAATGCAACAGGTAAACTTTGAACCTAAACTTAACATTGCAAGCTTAAATAATATGTATTAGTACTATCTAGTATAATAAAAACAAAACACTATAGCTTTGGAAATTATCACATGTGGTTTATTTTATTGTATTAATTAAAACCAGAAAATTAAAAATGTGTGAAAGTTTGCTTTCTTATATTTGTACACATATGTTAAGAAAGAAAAAAAAATCAAACAGGCTAACCAATAATTTATTCATGAAAGACTTATGTTTGAATTATATTTGCACATTATTGTTAATTTTTTGTCATGAAATTTAATGGAACAAAATCTTGCAAATGATTAAAGTGTAGGACAAATTTAAAAAAATTAATGCGAGTTGTTTTAAGAGGTGATAGTGTACCCTATGAATATGAATTGCTATAAACTTTAATGCAACCAAATCCTGTAAATGATTTAAGTGTAGGAACAACTTTCAAATTATGAATTCGGGAGGTTTTAAGAGGTGTGATAGGGCACCCTCTTCCATGAATATTAAAAAAATAAAACAAAATTAGAAAAATATTAATTGTTAGTTACATTTTATAAAGAGAATAACGCTAGTTCATAAATTTTAAATTTTATACATCTGTAATTTCATTAGTAGAAGGTTTAACATGTTTAATTAGATAAGTTGTACACTCTGAAGAAATAGCAAGCTTAGATTGGTGTCAGTGTGTGTAGTCAGTCATGGTAGGAATGCTACCTTTTAGGGTAGGTGAAGGGTACATTTAATGTGAATTTTGCTGTGAACATGATAGTTTTTCATGAACATTTCAGATTTTCACTGAAACTAGTATACAAGAAAATATAAAAGAATGGAATCTCAACAATTCAATCACACAAATTGATTATTTAAACTATAAATATGTGATTCCTTCTTTTGATAGCCCTCTAAACATCTTAAAATATAGCAATACCTTATGACTAGATTATAATTTTAAATACGTCTATACCTTAAAAATGTTCCTTGCATCTCTACTTTTTTCTATACTAAATGAGATTCAAAATTCTATAAAAAAAAAAGTGAAGTATTACCTATTATCATTTAGTTATGTTTAAATAGTTTGAACAAACAAAGAATAAATACTACATTTAAAAAAAATCAGGTTTAAATTTATTGATACAACGCAACGCTTGGGGACATTTTTTTTCCTTCTAAAATTATCTTTATTATAACAAATATTCAAATTAAGGCTAGTAAAAAAATCCTATTCAGTGTAATATATATATCTATATGTATGTGTAGTAAAAAATGGTAACTTATGTTTAGTACAATATTTTTTAAAATATCATATATCTATATAAAAATTTTCAACAGCAATTAATGAAATAGTTCACTTTGCTGTTTTGGGGAGCTTATCAAAGTTATTGATTGTGATTAAAGGCAATAACTGCCCTGTGAATTTTTGATGATTTCGCTCTAACTCTCTTTGATAATCTCGTTGATCTTGTCCAATAAGATTTTTATTTTTCCTTAAGGCATCAAAACACCTGAAACAATAATAATATGCCATGCATGAAATAGTACATGTTTAGAAAAGAGTGAATCAATTAGACAGCAAAAAATGAAAATATCTAAAATGTTTTAAAATGAATTTGCCAACACCAAATATAATTCTAATAAACATGTATATTATTTTATTTTCATGTGTTCCCATGATAACCAACAAATTAGTTTTGATTCTTTATTTCTTAATGAAGTGATGTGGGAATAGGTTTATAAATTCGACAAATTAATTGATTTAATATATTATCCTATTAATACCCTTCCTCCTTGGTTAAATTGCTTTAAAAAGTCAGGATTTTAGTGTAAATTTTAATATGGGTCAAGCTAGTCATCAATTAGTTTTCCATCGCATGATAAAATTTTATCGAAATAAAAGTGTCAATTAAAAATATTAGCGTATTTGCAAATCTTATATGAGTAAAGACAATAAAAATGTATAGTATTCAAGGAAGATTTAAAACTATATAGGACAAACCACACATAAAAGAACTGACTATAAAATGTAAGTTGGAATATTATTAATTGTTAACAAAGTTGAAAGACAAATATATAACAAAGGAAATCAATTACTCAAATCTATCAAGTGAAACTTACTTCTTTGAAAAATCTTTAAAACAAAGTCTTAGTTTATTCTGGAATTTTGTTGGTGATTTCTGATGGTCTGATAAATCAGAAAGAAAAACCACAGCGATTTCCATTGGACCCTGATTCACAGTCGTTCCTAAAAAATATAGATGAAACAATTTATTAAGGAAATGAAAAAAAGTATGTAATAAAAGAAAGATTTTATAAATTTGAGTCAAATGATGTAGTGCTGGTCACCAAAAGAAACAGACGTTTCAGCTTAGGTCCCACTGTAAGGCAGCCAATTCTGATCAGGAATGTGCCTACATTAGTTTTGAAGAGCTAAGGTTATTTTATAATGGTAAGCCTATAATATATTTATAATTTTCACTCAGCGGCCTGATTAAATTATTCACATACTATCCCTGTAAGACCATTACTAGTGGGTTATAAATTAAGTTTGGGTAGCTTTGGGCTGGAATGGTAATTCAAGGAAACATATAAAATATTAACTAAAAATTAAATTGAGGTTTGGTTTAAATCTGTCAATTAGTTTAAAGGAAAGTGAGGAAGAGCATAAACACAAAAAAAGAATTGGCATGGAATCCAAAATATTTTTATAGAATAGTGAATAGCTAATACAATTCCTAGAAATGTACATTTTATATATTATTTTGATAAAATATATTATGCTCTACCTATACAGCCTTGGAGCACCATTTGTAAAATTTTAGGATCAGGTGGTTCCTGTTGGGTAGCATGAGCTAGCTCCATGGTTTTCTTTTCAATATCCTCAATGGCAACTTCAATAGGAGTAAGCACAATCTGAAATAAAAACTATTTTAAGACATTTTCTTTCCCAAAATACACGTTTGAGTGGTTTGTTTATTAAAGATGCCTGGATATATCATATTCTTGAAAAAACTGTGCACTTTTAATTATTAACTTTCTGAAACATGGTGCTTTTGCATGTATAGTGTTTAAATCACATGGCAGTACCCCAAATTAATAATATTATACACTTGTTACAGTAAAATATAGCTCAAATATTTACATTTATAGCATATACACTGACGTTTTAGCATAGAGCCTGAACTGGTATTAAGACGCGGCGCTAAAAAAACTGATATTTTCATCTAAAAAAAAAATTAGAAATACTTATGTAAGTTTATAAGATTCTTAGGAAAGTGAAAATCGAGTTTAACTATAAGTTTACCTACTACCTACTATTATACTTTTGGAAACTAGATTTAATAGAACAAATGTGATTACCTGCTTTCTATGAACTACTTGGATTCGCGTTTTTACATATGGGAAGTGGTTTGCAGTTGTAAGAATTGTTTTTCGTTTGTACTGTTCATACAACTCTCCATGGGCACGACCATTAGGAGTGAAAGGCGTTGCATAAAAAAACTTTTCTGAAAATGTCAAATTAAAAAAAGAGGATAAATATACACACTTTTTTATTTTTTCCACAAAAGTATTTTAAGTGATCAAGCAAAATTAAAGACCACATTTAATATGTAAAAAAAAAAAATTCACATGCCAAAATGAGTGTAATCAGTATAAAACCTGGGTGCATACTTATAAGTTAGTCAATTAATTCAATCATTCAGTACCACATTGGCGTGCTAAGCCAATTGTGCCGGGTTATACAGCCACGTTGAGGTGTAATTTTTAACTTTATTCAAATATGACTCACAGTTGATTCAGTAAATATAATAATTCATCCCCCAAACTTCACCTTTCATATGTACTTAATTTTATAGCATTCCTTTCTTCCAAATCATTCACGCTTCAAATGCTTTAAAACTATGTGAAGGATAAGAAAATTTAATCCCACCTGTAGTATTAAGGCCAAGTAATCAAATAAATGGATTGGGCATGCCACCAATACAAATAATAAAATAGAATTGTTCCACCAGTTGTTGAAGACATTGCACACTTAAAACAAAACCATATATTGTTTTAAAATTAACATTTTAATTTAAAAATGATCTTACTGATATTAAAGTTCCTTTCAAAATAGGTGATTCGATGTCTTGATTCATATGATTCAAAGTACGGTTCTACATAAGTTATTTGAATATATGCTTTTTCATAATCCAAATTACTTAGGTCCACAACATTTGAATCTTTAATTATCACAACATTCTCAGACCCAAATCTCTCTGCATAGAAGTTCTGAAAAAAAATCAGATCAAATTAAGAATATAATTTTGTTTTTATTCTAAACTATAATGTTTATTGATTAAGGTTTAAAGATGCATTAGCACAAGGATTGTTAGCATCACGCCAAACAATTTAAAACACAAAATATATATAAAAATAATAAGTATTAAAACAGTTCAGGTAAATAATAATTAAAATGTGAAAAATAAATGTATCACACTTAAGGTTAAAAATATTTATTTGGTCAATCGAACTCAACATTTAGTCAACATTAATAAAGTTATCAGATAAAACAGTGGTTAAGTCAATGTGAAAACCAGGCAAATCTGATTATACGACTACCTACAGTACACCACCAAAATGTGGAAAAAGTCAGCAGATTGTTGCAAACATTACACGTGCTGACTTTCACCATAAAATATATATCGGTAGTGGAAAAGGTGTGCCCAATCCTGTCAAATTTGTTAACAACTTGAAATATCTACTTGGGAGGAAAGATAAGGTCAACTGAAAAAAGAGAAGCGGTGTGATGTCATAGAGTTTATTGATATCAGGAAATTAGGTCGTACCATAAAATCGTTAACATAGTTATATTTTCATCCCTATATCACAGATCATTTGGGAAAGTTGCCTCTGCTGTCAAGAGCTTCTGGCTACAGGTCCAGAGGTCCTAGGTTCAATTCCTGGCGCTTCCAGAAATTTTCTGTGAAGCAGTGGGTCTAGAACAGGGTCAAACTCAGCCTCGTGAAGAAAAATGAATTACTTCAATAAATAAGTAGCAGCTCTGGTCTATAAAACTGAGATCAACGGTCGGAGGGTTCATTGTGCTGACAACATGACACCCTTAATCCGCAAATTTAGGCACTATTATCGCTAACGGCGGCGGCCATTCGGTCAGTATAGCTTTTGCCATGGATTTGGGTAAGTTAGCAGCAATCATCTTTATTTGTTTCTAATTTTTTCTTCATTTTTCTAACTTTAGTCATATATTAAACAATAACAAATAAATAAAGTTCCTTACCTCAAGACGACTGAAAATTTCAGGCAGCTTTGTTAATGTAGGTTCTTTGTATATAAACTCTTCGCCATTAAGATCACCAAACTTTGTACCATAAAAACCTACACGAAAATATGTACCAAAAACACGTTTTCCTTGAAGCTGTTCTATGCGAGCAAATGCCTCATGTAGTTTCCTGTAAAATATATTCATTAGGTTAAGATTCCAAATATTAGCTCATACTAACATAGATCAACATACAACCAATACACACCAAGGCCTTGAAAGGTTATGAACAACCATGAGGCGAGGAAAGGGGGAAGATAAATTTCCCCTCACAAGTAAAATTACTTATTGTAAATCAATTTACTTAATCATTTACATCAATATTAGATGTAGAGTACAAGCCGCACCTATTTTAATAGCATTGATATACTTTAGAGCAAATACTACAATCAAAATGACAAACAATCATTAGAATTATTTTTTTATGTACTAATGCAATGGAATAAACTGAATATCCTTGCTAATTTATATACTTAATTACCTACTAATTCATATTGTTATAATTTAAATATAATTTAGTTAAACCATAATATTGTACTTTAAGGCTCACATAATTATCATTTACATACATATTCTATGGTTTAATATATGCATTATAAAATGAATTATTGCCTAATGGCTTGGAAATGTATAATATGACAGTGTAGAAACAATGTACAATAATGTAAAGTAAGCTACCTATCCTTTCAGGTTGGCTTCCTACACTATCACCTACTATACATTAATATATGCATTACTATTGTGTTTTAAATTTAAAGTACTTAAGACAAATACAGAATAAAATATAAATGAGATAGAATAAATACTTAACAATTTATTTAATTTAAAATCATTATATCTGTTATCTAAGCACTTCCCCTCCCCCACACACACACTAGCATATTTATATTTATTTTAAAAATTAAGTTATACTTCATGTATTTAACACAAAGTGTTGGTAAAATATTGAATTTCACTATAATATACTCCCAAATAAACCTGTTTGATCTTGATGTCTCAGTTTTGGAGTGGAGGACCAACCACAACACGGTACTTTAAAGTATTTAACAAGAGTATCTACATTAGTGTGCATCTAAATTAGTGCCACTTAGACAGTTATGCCCTACATTAATGTTCATGTTATAAAAAGATGGCCAGTGTAATGTTATATTTAAAAAAATATGCATATCATATTTATTAATAGTAGCATGCTTTTAACTTACCATCATAAATTAAAAAAAACATATACGTACATATGAATATGTGCAAGCTTCTGGTAATCCCTGCTTGATTCTGCGACTGGAATTAAGATCTTGTACACTTCATTCAATGCTTCATACATACCGGCCTTGAAGGAAAAATAAATTACAATTTAATCCAAAGTGATTCACATTCTATAAAAAGAATTTATGGAAAATTTCTTTAATTCATATAATAATGTGTAGAAGCTATACTTTTTTTTTCATAAATCTAAGTGGACAATTACATTATTCGGTGGCCGCATGGTTTAAGGAGTAACTCTAGTAATAGATTGGACTGCCAATGACAGGGAGACCGAGGTTTGAATCCCGGTCTAGTGTAGTGAGTTTTTTTTCCTAAATAGTTTTTCACTCTGCCTCCACACAAATGCAGGTACAATAACACTAAATGCAACCTTCCCCATCCCTAGTTAATTAGCATAATTAGTACATATGCTTATATTCTTAACAAGTAGTAAGACGTGGTGCTAAAAAAAAGTAGACAGTTCTTTATTGGTGTTACAGTTGGTTTTGAATTATTTATTCTAGTGTAAATGTTCCTGTTGCATCACGTTATAAGAAAAATTATAAAATAAATTTTTAATGTTTATTTATGTTTTAATTAATTAGTTTAGTCCAATATCTATATATCTAAATTAAAAGAAAAATAATGAAATCAATGTTTAATGTTTATATGTTGTAGTTAATTAGTTTAATCAAATACCTCTCTCTCTCTATAAATAAATATATATATATATATATAGGCCATAAATATTTGGTAAAGAAAAATTCACTTTGTTTCTGCTATTCGTCATTTCCTATTTTAGAAAATTTTCACTAACAAATTAAAAGGTTAAGTTGATTATTATGACTCAATGAAACCACTCATAGAAAAATGTATTTGCCATTATACTTATGTGTGGAAAAGCTGCATTTAAATAACATATTATGCATATAGCCTGAACAGGTAGTAAGAAAAATGCTAAAAAAAAGAAACATAGTATGAGGGGTATGTATTCGTTTCTTAAAGATTGGAGCCATTAAATTAAGTTTTGCACTATAGAGGCTGGAAACAGTTGATGTGATGGTTACTATTACTACTATTAGTCTTACTAGATGGTATGGTGATTGTGAAATGAAATGGAGAACCTACAGTTTAACGTGTGATCCGAACCACGGTGGAGGCCTGGCACTCCCCACATTCACAAGTTGTGATTAATACACATCTTGTCAGAGGTGAGTAAGGGTTTGGCAATCAGATAAATCTGTGTCAGTACCGAGGATTGAACCCCGGACCCGCAGTACAGAAGTCTGACACCTTATCCCTAGACCACCAGGTCACCTATGATGTGATGATGATTATATATGTGTATTACAAATTATGGACCCGGTAGGTCCATAATTATGTAATGCATTATATATATATTAAAAATTACGGAGCCAATCTTTAATTATCGGTTACATACCCCCTCATAATATGTTATTAAAATGCAACTTTGCTACTCATAAGTATAATGGCAAATACATTTAATCATGAGAGGTTTCATTTAGTCATAAAAATAATTTTACCTTTTTATTATATTAGTGAAAATTTTCTAAAATTAAAAACAATGTATAAAAGAAACAAAGTGAAATGATCTTCCACCAAATATTCATGACTTAGGTACACCAATTCATATTTTAAACATTTAGACATTGCATGTACCAACCATCTACACTAACAATGTATGCAGGACTCATGCGATCTAATAATAAAAGAACCAATAATAAATTAAAAAGTTGTCAACGATAATAAAGCTGGAATTTAATGTAGAAACTTACTGAATGAAATGCACTTGCAGCTTGTTCTAAAAGTCCCACCAAACCACTTTCTGTAAAGTAGTTTCCAAGACAAACACCTTCCTCTTCTGGACTGAGCACATCATCAGAGACAGCACTCTCCTCTAGAACATTTGGAGATACCATCTCCAGACCGACTGCCCCAACTGGAAGTTGAGGTTGGTCTTCTAGCATATGTAGATATTCAGCAACAAGAGCTGCACTGTGAACTAGACACATTGCTGCTTCTGTGTGATTTTTACGCTAAAATTACAAGAAATAACAGTAATAGTAATAATTCAACATAGAGAAATAAGAATACTGAGCAAACAAGTTGATTGTTTTATTTCTTGACAGTAAAATAATTAAGGGTGTAGGAGTAGGCAGTTTTCACTTAAAGTAAATTCAAATCAAACTTGAATGAAAACATCGAGTTTTTTTTCCCCGAGTCCGAGTAATATAGAGAAATATTTCAAGTTAATTTTCTGAAATAGATCCACTTATAAATCATAAGAATATAGATTTCGTTGAAAGAAAATTTTTTGGGGGATAAAAAATATAATTGCACAAACTCGGATTGTTAAATAAATTTAATATAATTGTATGTTTTTTATAACAGGAAAAAATAAATATTGAGGGACACTAGGTTCTATGAAATATTATCTTAAAATTGAATCAAATAAATTAAACCTGGAATTTTCAAGAAATAATCGAAAAATTCTGAGTACTCAGGTTTTTAAAGTTTTGTAAAATGTTTGAGTTGAGTTCAAGTAGCTACTAAAACTCAATTTTAACTCCAATTTTGGAGTACTCAAACACACTTAAACATAATTGTTCACAATAAAGTTCTTTATTAAAGACAACCTATCAATCGACAGTTCTAGAAAGGAGATTCTAAGGCATTTGAAGGAATATATCAGGAAGAAATGACCAAACAAGTGCTCACTCTTGATTTGCTGCTGCCCCATGACAATGAGCCAACCCACAAGACACTTATCAATTCAGGAGTTTATGGGCTAAACCAACATGCTAGTGGTTTCTCACCCCCTAAACTACCTAGCCTAACTCCTGTCCCTAAAAATAAAAATCCAAATAAAAGTGAACATATTTGATGCCACAAAGATTCAAAATTAATTGCATAATGCTGAACAGTAAAAAACCAGAGGTTCTAGAGATGCTCCTAAAAGGGGTAAAAGTTCTGGGCCTGGTGTAATAAACACAGAAGGGAAATAATTTGAAGGGGGTAATGCTGACATAGGAAATAATTTGAAGGGGATAATGCAGACTTGCAACCAGACTAGGCCTAAAATTTGTTACTGCCCCAGTTCGGGAAACTTTGGCTTATACATAATATATGGATATATATAAAATATATGGATGGTATTTAAAGGGAGGTCACTTTAACAAATTTGGATGAAACTAATTGAATCTTATTTTATGAATGTTAGTTTTCTTTGTACTTCTTTAGGGTAAACGCCACTTTTTGAGGTATTTTGATATATTTAGAAGAAGGTAAGAGAAAGGTGGATAGAAACATGAAAATAAGAACAGAGTTTACACTTTACATTGCTGCCACTGGACAAAGAGGCAGTGGCGGTAAAAATAAATTCCATTCAATAAGCAGCCATTACATCTTTGTCCAGTGGCAGCAATGTAAAGTGTAAACTGTGTTCTTCTTTTCAAATGTAGAAGTTTTCTTTGTTAAAAAATGTAGATACATTGAATAATGTCATTCAATATCTTATAATAAAGGAAATTGATAAAACTAAAGAAAAAGGAAAAATAAACTACTAAGAATAAATTTGATGAAGAAAGCCCACCTAGGGAAAGAGGAAAAATGTGGGAAGAATCCAATGCACAAAGGAGATATCTTCTTCCTTTCTTCTGTCTTCTATAGTAGAAGTAGTCACACACACATTTTAACACAAATATAATAATATTTGGGCATTGTTGCCTTTATAAAACACAAAGAAGAAGAGAGTACAAATAACACAAACAATGGATTACTACATTTTGAATTTTAATATTATTAAAATATTTTCGCGTACCCCCAAAATTCCTGGCATGTACCCCTAGGGGTATGCATACCCCAAGTTGGGAACCGACGTATTAGAGTGATACCCATAGGGAATATTGGCATCTATAGATCAATGGAGAAGTTTAGATACTACCATCGTACAATTTGTGGCCTAAAGAAAGATAATTATTCCAACACATTCAGTTTCTTACCTCCATGTGCTTTTGGGCCATATTAGCGAGCCAAGTCAACCTTAAATCTGGAGAATTTTGGTAACCTTTAGCAATACGGTACATGAGGTCTAAAAGCATTTCTGGATCTTCTTGGAATTCTTTCATCTTTACAGTATCCGAGAGGATCATATGCAAATTGAAAACAAGATCTTTAACCTGTATGAATAGAATAAAACACATTAGTTACAATGCTTACCATAGAAAAAATATGCCTTAAATTGAAATATATTAGATATAAAGAATTAACACATAGTATTTACCTGCTCAGGAAAAGTTGTATCTTGAAGATCTGAATCTTCCTCTGCATAGACTAAAATAGTTTTTAGAGATCTCCGCAAAGATTCCTCACTGAATGACGAACTTGTTCCAACCAAAGAACTAAGTGACATAGTCACTTGCATTTTAACTCTTGCAAAGTTCTATATAAAAAAATTAGACAAAATTGAATAATAATGTAGTCATAAGTGAAAAAGTAGTGTAAATAAAAATTAAATTATTTTCTGGCAAATAATATTATTTCTAGCCATTATAACTTTCCATCTGTAATATGTATGATGAGTCTAATAAAATTATGTATTATATGCTCATATCATAATTTTGTATTATAGAAAACTAACAAAAACCAGTAAAGAAAAATGAGAATATTGCACATTTTGCAATTATATGCTACCCGCTTCAGTGGCTCCATGGTCTAGGGAGTTACTCTCACAATAGAATAGACTGTCGATGGTGGGGAGATTGCAGTTTGATCCCAGTCGGGTGTACTGAAAGTGGTTTTCCTAAAGGGTTTCGAGTATCTTTCCACACAAATGCAGGTACACTTCTCCTAAATTCAACCTTTCTCATCCCTAACCCATTAACATAATTAGTTCATAAGTGTATAGCCTGAATGAATAATAAGACATGGTGCTAAAAATAAATTACAATGGTATCAAATAGTGAAGACTAATGTGGAGAGTATAACTTGATATTCTGATATTGAACCAGACTAACCCATTTACAGATTTTATTTTTAATTCACATATAATCATTTAATCCTTATCCAATTATATTTATTTCTTACCTCTATCTCTACCCAGCTTATATTTTAATAAAAATATTATAATGTTAATAGATTTTAGTTGAAAGTTGATTAAAAATTAGATGTATTTGTTCAATTGTTATTGAAATGCACTAAAATTCTCTTAAATAAACAATACCCTGAAATTTTTTGTTACTATGATGGAAGGATATTCTATTGTAATATATTGTTAATAATATGAAATTCCATTTGTTGATTTTTAAATAATACAAATTGACTTTATGATGGTAATAAATTGATTTCAAGTTCTGATGTTTATATATCATTATTGGTTGTCAGCTGTCAGTCTGATTTTGAGATCTATTTGGGTTTTAGTATCGGTTCTTGATTGAAGGTGGAAGCTTAGGTTACGTTGTTTAAATTTTAATTTGTCAACGTTAAGTGCTTTTTAAACATTTCTTAAACCATTGGGTCAACGAAAATCTTATGTGCCTTTTATAACAATATCAATGTTTTTGTTGGTTGCACCAAAGTCATTTATGTTTTTTTCTTTTTAGACTTAATATAAATTCAATTGCTGTATAAAAGTTTTCACAAATAAATTTATTTTATTTGAAATTAAAAAAACCTAAAAAATAGCATCAATTAATTTATTTGCGGTGAAGAAGTTAAAATATCTTAATATATATCTATTCACAATACAAATTACTTCAATCATTTTTATGAAACTTCATTTTCTATTTCTGTGAGAACTTCACCAAGTTTATCTTTGGTTATTATTTAAAGACTAAATATAAATAGAGTTCCTGTATAATTTTAATATTGGAGGAAAAATTGACCAAAGACACATACATTTCCAATCTCAAAGTTCTGTCTCATGAGAAGGTAAAGCGAGGCAGATGCCTGTGAGCGAACGCTACTCATGCTTGAGCTGCAGTGCTTCAGTAGGCGTAGACACAAATCTGCACAGTGTTCTGTTTCTTCATCAAACAGCAGATTTGGAAACTATTAATAGAAAAAAAATCATTTAAAGTAGTTTATTATAGTGATCTAAATGAACAACGAATAAATGTATAAGAGAAAAAAAGCAAATGGGTAAAATTACAAGGATTGTTTAAAACAATGGAGATACCTAGATTATAAGAGCAACTATTCAAATTGGGGTTAATTATGTATATTAAAAAATAATTATTTATATTTAAATCAATATGACTTGAATAAAAATGTCTGATCAATGGTATAATTTGCCTGATATGACTTGAAAATAAAGTTTTATAAAGAAATAGGAAATCATTTATTAAGTTATTTTAACACTTATGTTAGAAAACAAACAAAGCAACTATACATGAAGATACAAATAAAACCATGTAAGCAAGGATTTAAACACAAATATATTTCTTAATGTATGGTCTTAATTTGCACTATTAATTTCAAAAATTAAAATAAGTAACTAAAAATGTTCTATAACCAGATTTATTAGGATGAGTGAGAAAAATAATGTATCTAAGAAATTTTATGATAAATTTGGCTATTTGGTTAAGGGTGCAAACCTAAATCAAAGATGTAGGAATATATATTGGATAAAATTAAAGTCTAAAAAGTTAAAAAGTAGTTATGTAAATATAGGTTATATAGCCTTGTTTATATGGATGCATGAGAAATGTATTATATACAATACCATTTATAATAAATTCAATTTTTGGACTAAAGTACACCAACCTTAAATACTAATGAGCGTTGTGTAGCAAACATGTTCTGTAGAACACATGTACTCTGGTTTCTTGCAAGAGCATGCAGCAGTACTTTAAGTACTACACCCAACAAGCACTGCAAGTTGTCAAGCTGCGAAGCAACCTGCCAAAATTCCAATCACCTTGTTAAGAAAAGATATATACATTTTGGTAGAATTTTAGGAAGGCCGGCCTCTTAGTCTAATGGTAAGCGATCCTGGCTACTAATTTAAGGGTCTTGGGTTCGATTACCGACAATAGCAAAAGTATTTTTCCTGAAGAGGACTTGTTATTATGGTTGCCATGGTCTGGTTCATTAGGCTTAAGTTAGGTTAAGAGTCCTAATAGCACCACATAATCATCATTATATCATTTCATCAGAGGAATGTGGTTCAACCAGTATAATACCAGGAATGTCTCGCCAACAAACCCTGGTAACATCATGGGGTGGGGGAAGAAAAAAGAATATTAGGAAAGTTTAATATATTAAGGCTCAAAAATTAACTATGGATTAAGGTACACACATTCATCATCATCAATTGTTTCCAGCCTGTGGCCGGATTAGTTTATTAAAATGCCTCTATCCTTCCACCATTCCTTCACCTTTAATTGCTTCCATTCTTTACTCTCACTTGCTTGTGATATGCTCCTCTTATATATTTCTTGGTCTCCCTTGTGGTCTTTTACCTACATACCTCATTTCCATAATTTTCTTTAACATCCTCTCCTTTTCCATCCTCATTCCATGCTCATAACATCTCACTCTTTCTTCCTCTACTATCTCATGTACTCCAACATCCTCATTACGTGACCATACCAGTCTTGCTTCCTATACTATCTTATGTACTCCAACATCCTCATTACATGTCCATACCATCTCAGTCTTGCTTCCTCTACTATCTCATGCACTCCAACATCCTCATTACATGGCCATACCATCTCAGTCTTGCTTCCTCTACTATCTCATGTACTCCAACATCCTCATTACATGACCATACCATCTCAGTCTTGCTTCCTCTACTATCTCATGTACTCCAACATCCTCATTACATGGCCATACCATCTCAGTCTTGCTTCCTCTACTATCTCATGTACTCCAACATCCTCATTACATGACCAAATCATTTTAGTCTTGCTTCTTCTATTATCTCATGTACTCCAACATACTCATTATACAACCATACTATATCACCTTGGCCTCTTCTACTATCTTATGTACTTCAACATCTTCATTACATGACCAAATTATCTCAGTCTTGCTCCCCCTGCTATCTCTTGTACTGCCTGTAGCCCCATTCTTTCCAGATAACTTAATTTCTAATATTGTTTCTCCTCATGACAGCTAGCATGTTTCTCATAAACTTTATTCCCAAAGCCTCCACTTTCCTAGTCTCTCTTACATTCAATGTCCATGTTTCTGTTGCTTATGTGGCAATGGGTACAAAGTAAGCCCTGTAAACACTTCCATGCACTTCAAGTGCACTTATCTTCTCCATAACAGATCTCTTACACACCTATAGAACAACTCTCCTTGCTGTCCTCTTCTCATGAGATCCTCTCTACTTCCACCTATTGTCTCAGTCATGCTTATTACGTTCTGTACTTTTCTCAGCTTTACTCCATCCAACGTTTTATCTTTACTAGGCCTTATCCAATTCCTTGTCATTAACATTCCTTCACACTTCACCATGCCAAATTTCATTCCACACTCTTTCACTTACTCATTACCGGTTCCTGTACGTTCTCTTCCTTCTCCTCCCATTTCATCAAGCCATCTGCCAACATCATGGCTTTCATTCTTTCCTCCCCGAGTTTTCTTACCATTTAACCATTTACAATACCATTACTAAAAGTAGTGTTGAGCGGACACTCCCCTGCCTCACTCAATTTTTTTTATTTGGAACCACCCTGTCCTTTCACTTTCCGTTTTAACACAACTCTTGTTATTCTCATACATACTTTTCAATCTCATTATTACTCCTCTTTCCACTTCGGCCTCCTCCATAGCTTTCCAAACTTTATTTATATTCACACTATCATATGCCTTCTCCACATCCATTGGGGTACTAACTGGGTAGTGACAAGCAATACAAGGAGACAACCTAGTGGGTTATGTGTAGCCTCTCCTACTCAATCTTGATCTCAATGCCAAGTGGTGTACCCCAAGATTTGAGTAAAGTGGTGGAGGTTAGGGTGAACCCCAGCGGAAACTGGGTCAGGTGCAGACGAGAGACAGGAGGTTGGTCAGGACCAAAACCAACAAGCTTGGAACAGGGTCTGGCCAGTTGGCTCCCAGCTGGGTGGGCTGGGAGTGAAAGGGTTGATAGATTAGTCAACATGCTTGGAACAGAGTCTGGACAGTTGGATCCAGGCTTGGTGGACTGGGAGTGTGAGGTTTAGTGATAATGAGATAAGTTTTCATCAGCTTCCATGGCCTCAGTTAGGGAAGGTTACCACCACTAGGTCTACCTGAGGACCTATTAGTGGCAGCCCCACAACTCTGATGTAGGCCACGAGAAGCTTAGTAAGCCGGTGGCCGAAACAAACCAAAGTACCCAAGAAAATAAAGTAAAATGTTGGATTGAAAGTTACACACACCAATTAAAACCAAATGGTACTTGTGGGTAAAAATGATTATTAAATAATAATTTGATTAATTTTACTAAGAGTTTAAAAGAAAATTACATAAAATATTACATACAACAATCTCAAAGTATTTAAAGGTATGTATTAAGGTCTTTCAATTAAGTAAGTTATTTTGAAATACATTTTAAAACATATTACGCATATTGTAAAACTTTATCTTACATTTAAAACAAAAAAGTTTAAGTATTATTGAAGTAGCCAGTCTTAATTAAATTTTCCGCTACACCTATTTGTGGAATATCTCAAAGTTTTGTTGGTAGTTTATTATATATTTTGGGGATGATGCATCTCAATTATTGCTTATTATAAAAAGTATGAATAATTGTACACCTATTTATATTTATTTGAATGGTAAAATTCTATAACGAAAATGTGTTCATATACTTGATTTAGAAGTAGAATTTTATGTTGGGTGTATGTTTGTCTGTCAGCAGTTTTGACACCACATCTAATTTTAAGGATTTTTTCTTGGAGATGTATAATTTTGATTGTATAACATTCTGTTGTGATTGCTCATATGATAATGATATAGTTTATTACTGATTGAATTAATAATTTAACTATTATTAATATTTTTTGGTATCCAGGTATATTCTAAGAGTGGTAAAAAAATATGTCGATCCTTTTAGCTCATTTTTAACTTTTTGTATGGGCTTGTTACATTTATGATGTTTGTCAATGATTAATTAGTTCAAGGTAAGTATAACTGTGTGTTACGTCCAATTTTGCATTACAGTCACAACTGTTTATGTCCAGTTGAGTAATAATTCTAATTGTTATATGTGATATTGACCAATGTATGATGCATTTTGGGAGAACATTTTTGTATTATTGTAGTTTTCCATGAATTTATTATTAGATGAGGGTTGTAAATTCATGTGTGTATTTCGTTGTAGTTTTGTTTTAGGTTTATTCTGTCATTCGGAGGTTTTCACATAAAGTAATTAATGCAGTGTTGTCTACATATTGGAATATGTGACCATAATTTACTTCTACTATGATTGTATTGCCATAAATTAAGTTTGATCCTAATATAGACTCTTATGATGCTATAATATTTGTCATTTTGGTTTCACTTTTGTGTGCTAATTTGTATTTTGTGAATTCAGTTGGAAGCTGCGAGTGGTCTTTACAAATAGAATTTTTCTGCCACCTCGAATTTGTTCCCTACAGTTACTTTAGTTTATAAGGTTTTCTTGAAAATTTCACAATTCTTGATTCATTTATTATAACTCCTTGAAGTTATTTTATTTTTAGGCTCATTTAACTGATGAACTTTTCACAACAGTACATTAAAAATAACATATTTATTCTTTGGCACAAACTACAAGTTAAAGTAATGATTTAGGGTGTGATATAGTAAAGTTACCCAACTAGGTTAAGATGGGAGCAAAATAATCTTGAACAGTTACATGTAATGAAAAAACCCAATAAGTTTATACTAACAAACAAACTGTTATCATATCATTAAAAAATATGCATTCTCTTTTAGAGGAAACAGTAATATCTTAATTTTACCTGAACAATTTGCTCCAATGTGTCTAAAATAACAAAGCTCACTTCAGTAGCCAAGTTCCCTTCTATATGTGCATCTGTTTCCACTTCTGCCTGTGGTCTTCCAGGGAGATCAAGACTGGGGCGGTATGCCATTTGTTCTTTACGCCAACGTAACCGATCACCAGGCCAGCCATTAGATGGTGGATTACGCTCTATTGAAAATGAAATAAAACAAAAGAAAAATAATACACCCTCATAATTTTTTTGTGGTAATGCATTTAATATACTCCCCCCACCCCACACTTTAATGTAAATATGAATTAAATAGACAAGCTATTATAGTTGTTAATTACGGTTATAACTTCATCTAAATATCATATTATTTAGATTGAAAAATTAAACCTGAACACAAATAGCTACTGGATAGCTAAGTGGTAAGAGCAAAGGTATACTAAGCTAAGGATTCCAGTTTCAGTTCCCATGCCCAAGTGTCATTTTTCAATCTAAAGAATATGATACTTGAATGGAAAGTTATATTCTTTATGGTTTAATAAAATGAATATGTAATAGTGATTTAACATTAATGAGTTCTTTATAGATATGATTTATTAGTTTGTGATAAATGTATATACCTTTCCTTCGCATTATCATTTCACTTCGGGCTGAACCTTGTCCTAAGATAACATCTTCTAAACGTGATTTGATGTCTGATGTTTTGCAAAGATTCTGAGGCGTACAATGCTTGATGGACTTTTTCCCCTGTATAATAAAATAGTTGATTAAAATAATACCTAAGTTTAACAACCAACCAAATATAAAACTTGTAGGGTTATTATTAAATCCATACTAATATAAATATCAATTTGTTTAAGAGGAATAGTTATGTATAACATATTTATAAATTATTTTAGCAGACAAAAGTTTTCATTCTAACCAATTTAAAGTTTGCTATGTAATAATTAGGTTTTATATCTAATAAACAAATATGGGCACAAAAAGATGTGGGGAGGGGTGCAGGGGCGGAAGGGGGTTTACATATAATTCTAAAAACTTACATTAAGTATTTCTTTAACTTCACCATCATTTTAAATGCTTCTAGACAAATACAATTTTTTTAGCACGTTTTACTCAACTGGGTTATAAGCATCTGTATTAATAACACTAATTGTTTTAAAGATAAGGAAGGTAGTATTTAGAAGAAGTGTATCCATGTTTGCGTGGATGGTGAGTGGAAAACCATTTTGGAAAAACCACACTTCAACCATTATTTGTATGGTTATGACATTTATTTAGTTAAATCACAGGGATCCTTATTGACCACCGCTCAAATTAAGTAATTTTCCC
>CABFVZ010004153.1:0-35287 GCA_902151445.1 Timema monikensis
GTATGAGTCATCAGGGAAAATACAGGGGGGAGTGTTGCGACATCACACGCAATGATCACGTCACACAACTCGGCGTCAAGGTCAAGGTCAAATTGAGGCCAAACGCCCTGTAAGCTACTCCTGTAACTTATCAAAACTACTTGAATATGCCGATAGGCTCCACGTGATATACAATTTTAACCATTTCTAAACTATATCCATGCTAAAGAAAATGATAGTCGCCTATGAAAATATATTTGAAATGTAGTAAAGAAATTAGCCAATATATTAAATAATATTTGTCAAACAGGGAATCGAACTGGGACTCTCGCTCTCCGGTAGATCCCTATATTAAGAGTACAACCCTTAGACCATATAACTATCAGCACTGGTTTTACACTCTGATAGTTTTGTTTCAAAAACTTGTCAACAAGCTATTATGGAGGAGGTTTATATGTCAGTCCTTTATTACTACACCGAACTACAAGCAGTGTAGCCAACGGGACAGCTCGTATGTGGGTAGCTTTTCTCTAGTTTCTACCTTAATTATGTGTGTAAACCAATCATACGAATAGTAGGCCTAAGAGGTGTTACCGGATACTTTTTTTAATTAGATGCTTTGAACTAGATTTAATTTTAGAGAATACTTCAAATGTTTGCTAAATTCCATATATATATTATAAACAAATGAGAGATTAAATAAGACTAATAGTGGCATGTAAATAACTGCAATGCTTTACAAACTCGCTAACCTAACCCTTTAGACACATAGCTGCATTCGACACCATTGATAGAGATTAAAGAGATACTATCGAATACACATATCTTGGAAAGTTCATGTTTAAAAGAATATACAAAATTAAATTAAGATTAAATAAAGCTCTTCTAATCTATGAACCAGACAGAGCAAATAGTATATTGAATCAGTCAGATAATGTCCGATAATCGGTTAGATCAACATTTCGAATCAAACTTGGTTTAGGATTAGATTAATCAAATGTTAGCTTTTAGAACAGTCACAAATTTAACCCTGTAAAATACACATTCAATTTAAAATTAAATCGAAATATTTTTAAACTATGTAACAGAACTGATTAATATAAACAGGAGAGAATTGAAATACCTGATGTTGATGTTGTTGAATTTTCCATCGTCATGATTAGTTAGTCGTCCAGTAGCTTATTTTCACGTGAAGAAGGTAGGGTTATTCTAAAATCACCCTTACATATACGTATGAACCAAAACCCCTTTCACCAGAGAACAAACGCTCTCCTTTATAATTTAGATCGAAAGTAGAATCGGACAAATACAAAAGGTCTCACTAACGTTTGCTCAATATTAGTTTTCAGCTACGCTTATTGTATTAGATATTGGTTCGGTAGTCGGTACAATTTAAATTTAAAAAACACGTGTTAATAATGATAAATAATATAACGCACTATAATTTTTTTGCTATTCAACATTAAACTTGTGTATTATTATGTATATGTGTATTATTTTTGTGAACTATGCATGTATTATGTGTTCATTAATGAATGCAGTCTGGAAAATAATTATTTAATATACAGCCAAATCTGATTATATTACATAAATATTGACATGGGTCTACCCAGCTTTGTTGCCTGAATAAACACACAATAAATATATATTTTTAAAATGTACACAAGCACCAAATTGGTGGCGTTGAGGCTGACCTATGAGCCTGGCGGGAGTTAGTAAACTTGCTTTGAGAAAGTAATTGGTGTCCACCGCACTACCGTTAGTTTTGAATGTGCTCTAAGGTACAAAAAGGTTGGGGACCTCTGCCATAGATGATAAGTATACTCAAGGATGAGAGGTACATCAACAGAGATGAGAAGTATAAAACTTAAAGGGAAAATAAAAGAACAATATATGACAGAAATGTTTGCAGTGCATTCGTATAATCAGTGGCGGATTTACAGGAGGGCTGAGGGGGTTATAACCCGGTGCGGCAAAATCAGGCCAAATAAGAAGGGCGTGTCAATTTGGGAAAAAACCCTGATGATATTGAAAAAGATTTATGAACACGTACTCTACCTCCAAAGATATGGATGTGTAAAATACAAAGTATTGGGTATCCGTGTCCCGTTACCTTGCCTTCCTATAAGTGACTATTTCCCCCTTGGATTTGGCGACAAGGTATGATAACAATGGGGTGCGGCTGGAAGACCGAGGCCAGCCAGACACTAGTATAGACACTTGAGTTGGTGCCTGGTGGTTGCAGTGATAGTACTTCTAGAGTATTTGATTGATTTATTTTGATTGTTAACTTCAACTTTGCTTGTTGCGAGAATTCAGGGATGCGAGAACCTGATTATTTGGACTTTCCCTTTTCTTACAGTTCATAAAACTTATACTATTTTTCAAGCGTTTTCTTTTAAAAATATTGTCATGTTTATTTATTTGCTATTACGTTGTTAAATATTCAATTTTTTCTAATTTAAATATATACATTCTTGGTTGTTAGGCACATCTGTACCTCCCTATTTAACCCCTCTTCTCGGCCACTTAACTGCAGATTTATCGGAATTCGCCACCCCCTACCCTTTTCCACAATCCTGCAACTCCAACCCTTTTGCACCGGGTTTTTGTTTCCCTGAAAACAGTGTGCGTTGATAACTAATCTCTATTACATCTCGGTGAACTTCTTGAACTATGTTTTGTTTGAAAATGAACTTATCAAAAACTCCATGTAAAATGATTTAGTGCGCAACAATTTATGTATAGTATGTTAATAGTGTTCAATCTGTGTGTTTTGTGTATAATATATACTCATCAAATGCGAGTGTTTAGGGGAGCTCTTCTCGCTAATTAGTTATTAAGTAGAGTGCGCTTGAAGTCAAGACCATCGTTACTAGATTTTCTTGTATCGAAAGATGAAGACATCACTCAAAGGTAGGGTCTACAACAGACATTCTTATATCCCATAGTTCGAATACTGTTTCTGTTTTATGGCAACTAAAATTGGTCCTCCGGAAATACATTCCATTAATTTTTAATTTTAATAATCAGATCGCCCACACATTTTGGTCACGGCTAACATTGTTCACGCGCTATGGAGATGGCATTCATTTTTTTTGTCTCCTTGCTAAATCAGTGTTAAGATATTCTTAAGCCTCTTTGTTGCATCATGAAATAATATCATGTTTATTTTAATTTTTGATCTCTTACAATTTTCAGGTGTTATATTATTAATTATTACTCAACTCGTATTATTCAAGAGTTACTTCGTGTTATATTATTAATTATTACTCAATTCGTATTATTCAAGAGTTACTTTGTGTTATATTTTAATTAATTACTACTCAACTCGCATTACACAAGATTTATATTGATTCATATTAATTTAATAAACCTTAATTGTTAATTTCTCATACAAACAATTGATTGGTGACTGTCTTTTTCTATAGTTTTAT
The DNA here is from genome assembly GCA_902151445.1 of Timema monikensis. NCBI lineage: Eukaryota > Metazoa > Arthropoda > Insecta > Phasmatodea > Timematidae > Timema > Timema monikensis. Next base: position 3,417 of record CABFVZ010004153.1, read on the forward strand.
TGTTGTTTAAATTTATATACACTAAAATTATCTGAACACTCATTCTTCTCATGGTCCAACTAATAATCTCAACAATGAAGCTTAGTATATTTCAACGACAAAGTGGCTTAGTTAGTAATAGGTTGACCCCAAAATAAACAACTACATTGACTCGGTTGAAGAACTCTAACGATTAAATGAGGTGCAAATTCAAATATTGTTAGCAACTAAAAAAAAGGCAAATCAAAAGCCGTAGAATTCAGTTATCTTCTTGATTAGTTTCTAGAATCTGATCCCAAAGACTACGATGACATTTTAGTAACCACTTTGCAAGACTCCATATTAGATTTACATATAACAATTGAGTGTAGAGTTAAAGTGTTAATTCCAGCTAGTCAAAAATCACTTTTTAATACAAACACAACTGTCCCTACCCTTCCTGTTGCTCACGTCCACGCAGTTCAGTGGCCTAAAATGAATTTGCCCACGTTTAATGGAAACCTGCAACAATGGATGGTGTTCTCTAATTTGTTTGATTCAACAATCCACTCAAATACATTATTGAACCCTGTATAAAAGTTTCAATATTTGTGAAGTTCTCTTCAAAATGATGCGCTCGAGGTCATTCAAAACCTCCCTATTTCCAATGAAAATTACTTAATCCCTTGGAACCTAATTCAAAAAAGATATCATCAGGTGCGCTGACTAACTTCTCTCCATCTTGACAAGATTATCAACCTTCCCATTATTTCTCACGGCTCTTTTTGCCCTATACTATGATATTACGAAGGAAACGCTCTCAATCGCTTCTCTTCTGTGAAAGTTGGACCACCAAACGCCAAAGATGTTTGAAGATTCTCGTGGATCTAGTTCAATTATGCCAACTGTGCTTGAATTAATTTTATACTTAGAAACAGAATGCCAGAATTTAGAAAATGCAACAATCTCCAGAGTTACTACCAGAAATTCTCGACCCATACACAACACGCATGCAACTTCAATACCTCAACTATATGGTTCAAAGGGTGGCCTGGTGGTCTAGAGGTAAGGTGTCAGACTTCTGTGCTGGCGGCTGGGGTTCGATCCTCGGTCCCGGCAAAGATTTATCTGATTACCAAACCCTTCCTTCACCTCTGACAAGACATCTTGTGAATGTGAGGAATGCCAGGCCTCCACCGTGGTTCGGATTCCACGTTAAACTGTAGATCCTTCATTTCATCTCACTATCACCCTACCATTACACATTAGCGTAAGTGCGTATAACCCGAACGGGTAGTAAGACGCGGTGCTAATAATAATATTAATAATATATGGTTCAAGACCTCGATACACTCAACCAACCTCTAGGCCTTACTGCCTTACGGACTGGTGTGGACAGATTCCAAAGAATTGTATATATTGGCACCAAAGTACTACAGTATATATCATTGCACTCACTTTCAAAATAAGACTTCTAAAGAACGATTTGACTTTGTACGTTCTGTTAATTTCGTTTTAACTGTCTCGGAAATGCCCATTCCTTAAAAGACTGTAAATTGATGGGAGCCTGCACATACTGTAACCAAAGACACCACACATTGCCTCACTTGACCACCTCCTCACACCCACAATCATCTCAAGGTCATGACACTACCCAGTAAACAGAATCCCTCCATCGAAATCATTCATGGGATACTACGCCACTTATTCCTTTTATAGGTCTTACAGGCCAACCAAAAACAACAATGCTATTAGCAACGACTCTTGTCTAACTCATTACTCCTTTTGGTCCTCCACAAATAGAGCGAGAGGTACTAGACTTTGCAGCGCAGTGTAGGTTTATCACTGAGCGCTGTGCTCAGATTTTGAATTCAACTCGATCCCACTTGTCAAAAGACATAAATGGCATGCATTGTCATGTAAACATTAAGGTAATGACACACATAAATATATCTGCTATTAATGACACAGTTCTAGCTCGTTCTCATACAATAACAATCTTGGACAATATAACTTCTGATTTGCCACGTAGCTACATTGAACCTAATATCAAACAAAAACCCAAATGGTTTGTTCTAGCTGATCCCCACGTTTGATATCCCGGGTCCAATTGATATTCTCATTGGAGATGACCTTTTTTTTACAACGATCTTACCTGCGATCGCCACACTCTCGGCCCTAATTTGCCTGTGGCGTTTGGATCAATATTTGGTTATGTCATTATGGGCACCACACCATCTTTGCCACTCTCACTCAACAACAAATAAAATTATTTTGGTTGTCTGGTGACACTCCTGTAAACCTCAGATCATGACTTATTTGCATCCTTACAAAGTTTTTGGCAAGCCGAAGAACTACCATATGAAGTTGGACCATCTAAAGAAGAAGGAATGTGTGAAGCCCATTTTCTCACCACTCATTCACATGATGACAACTTCCGTTCAAAGAAGCTCACTCCCCTCTCGAAACATCAGAAAATGCTACAAAACACAGATTTAATTCACTAGAAAAAACTGCAAACTTAGCCTGAACTTAAGAGTATGTACTCTGATTACTTGCAAGATTATCTCAATTCCCGCTAGATGACTTTGTGCGATACTTACCCCTTTCCAGATATGCCACACTACTTCTTACCTCATTACGGTGTTTTCAAACAAAATAGTTCCACCACGAAGCTTTGGGTAGTGTTTGACGCTAATGCTCATATCTTGACTAATGCATCTCTTAATGACACTATCTTGCTTGGACCAAAGCTCCAAAATAATATTGTAACCTCATTTTTACTTTCGCCGACATTCTTTTCTGTTCTAGTGTGACATTGACCAGATGTATCCCCAAATCAAAGTTCACTCGGATAATCAAAAATACCAACTCATTTATTAGCGTGATGATCCCACCACTCCACTTTTGATCTAAAAACTAACAACAGTAACGTATGGTATATCTAGATCACCGTTTATATATCTAAGATCATTCCGCCTATTAATTAGAGATGAAGGACATCTTTATCTTCACGCAGCCTTTGTACTGCAACACCAAACATTTCTGGATCTGACACGGTTGAAGACGCGCTTATTTTGCAAATGGAACTCAAGTCACTGCTCTCAAAAGGTGGCTTTGAACTCAGAAAATGGTCCAGAAACTCACCTCATCCTCTCTAATCTGTACCAAGATAATATAGGGAAAAACCTGTTTAATTTCACAGCCAAAAACAGTCTCCTTATAGCATTATTGGTCTTCAATGGACGCCCACTTCTGATACATTTTCATATAATATTAACATTGTTGAAAGTCAACCCACTAAATGCAACGTTCTCTCAGCTGTTTCACAAATCTACGATCCGTGTGGTTGGCTCATTCCAGTTTTGTTTTGGGTGAAATCTTTTCTTAAATATGTATTGACTCTTGGAATTCAAGCCGGTAGCCACCATTAGGGATGATACCGATGGTATTCTCCTTAAGGTTACTTCGGCGATAAACCAATATGTCGCCCCTACGATTGTACACGCCTCTTTGAAAGCATCCAACTTTGCTTTTTCCATTCGCATGTCTCTAAACTTTAGGCAAGCCTTCCATAAAATCACTACATCTTTCACGTAATACAGTTCCATCTCGCGGTTAAGATCAAAGACATAATATTCTTTGAACAGCGCGTCATACCACTTCTCTAAGTTCTAATTTACCTCAACTGACATCGCACCGATTCCGTAGTTCTTCTTTGGAAGCAAGGGACCCCTATAACCCAAGTTTCCTTTTTTATTGAACAAATTTGGGAAACGTCCCTGTGCCAAGGACTCGCCCAAGTCGAATATTTTGAGCATCTTGGACAACGACATTGGGAGAAATATCATCGAGACAATAAAGTGGAATGCGCCATAATGAATGGAAATAATTTTCCCACCGTTCATTATGAGCTCTGAAGTCAATTTTTTAACCTCCATCATAGATTTTAAAATAAAATTTTCATCATAGCCTTTGGCATTTTGGGCTAGGAAGGTGATGTCCTTGAATTTTTGTTTTTTATTTGCTCGAGAATTCCGAAAAATTGGGTCATTATAGCATCATCCTAGAATATTTGAGTCCTATCCCCCCGGTATTCAGTGTAATTATGGTAATTTCCATCAATATGAATGCAGGCCTTACAACTCGTCTGCACGACACATAGGTTAGTTTCGAGCAGGTACGTTGTGGCCGCACCTTGATGAAGCCTTTCTTTTCTGCATTCAAAATCATAGAATACGAATAAGAAATTACTCTTTTTCAGTGAAAGCTTGGATGGGGCCTGCTTCATATAGCAGAAATGACCAAATGGACGATGGGTCTCACATACTATACAATAAGTCTAAAAACACCTGTGTGATTAATTTGACTTTACCAAATTGAAACATTGCCCACAAACTTCACAAACCTCTTTGATATCACAGATAGACATGTGACCTCAGCAAAAGAATCGGGACGATAATGGTTATCAAAACCAGTCTGGTTTGTGATACAACGCACACTGTCATTACAGGCCACAATTCAACCACCACTGCAAACCGATTTAGCGTAGCACTTTTTGCACGTGAATTCACATTCTTATTACTGAACGGCACACGACACTCATGGCAAAAGTACACGCACTTAAATGCTTCTGTCAAGTATTTTATGACATCAAAATGGTTTTGTCTATTGTCGTGAAAATATATATCCAGATGGTCTTTAAGGAAAAGGTTGGTTGGGGTAAGCCCCTAATATAGGAAACTTCTCCCCCGACGTTCTCTGAACACTGTGCTTTTGTATTCGGAGAGGTAAATTTGAAATGGTTTCAGTTCGGTGACTCCGCCACCTTTCAAAAGATTCACACTGCCATAACAGCATAAGTCTTCTGCTCAATATAATTGAATATAGTGGCCATCTTTTATGTGCTTATAGATGTTCATGTCCATGCATCCTGGTTCTCTTTTAACATCACACACACAGCTTTGGCGACAACCAATGCACGGGCAAGTCAAAGTGTGTTGCATTTTAAATCGTAATTATTCTTTGTTAATACTTCTATATGTGCTAGCGGGAGAGAGCTTATCACATTTATGGTTAACTCTCCCACACGGTTCTTTAAAGTGGTGTAACTCTACATACAAGGGGGACGAAGTGAGGAATAAATCATTGATTTGTAACACTCGTTCTACATTAGAGAACACAGCCTGCACATAAAGCTTATCTGCGCATCTAAATGACACACATACAAGTTTTGACGAGGAATCTGTGCATCTAAATGACACACATACAGGTCTTGACGAGGAATCTGTGCTGTCTAATATCAGACGTACGTGATCCTCCATGCTAATTCCGTGATCCTGGAGATGCCCTAGCAAAAATTGATTTGCTTCTCGAGCCATATTTGAGCGTCATGATCGCTCTCTATCGCCCATAATTTTATGATCAATTCAGAACCGACATTAAAAACTTCTTTAATTGCTTAATTATCTCCTCAACGATTCGAAGAGAGATAGCATTCGAAAATGCTCCACCAACCTTATTTACTGGGCTGCTAATTCCCGTCTGTGGTGTTTATGATGGCTCCACCACCCTTACATCCAAATCTTTAAGTGGAACCGTTATTCCCACCTGCCTAGCCCCTACATCACCGGCTTGTGGGAAGACGCCTCCGCTACCTGGAGGTGGCAAAGCTCCAGCCGGCTGAATGGAGGGGGGGAGGAGGGAGGGGCTGTGGATTTTATGGTTGGGACAGAGTCTTTTACACGGCTTGGAAGCGACAGGATTGTACCAGCATCTTCACCATCCATTTGAACTAAAGCACAAGAGTTTGAATTAAAACACAAGTCAAACTAACTTCAAAGTAATCATTTGAGATAATAGTCTTCCAACCAGAGTCAATTTTTAAAAAATCATCATTTTAACTTTTTAAATCAAACATTTTATCATATAAGCTAGCAAAATATTTCCATTAAACAAAATAACCATTTTATTTATATTTTATCTTCGGAGTGGACACTACAAATATCAAATATTAAAACGGACCCCTTAGTTGCTCTAACTACCCAATTTAAAAAACTGTTTTTAAATAAACACTTGTTTATTTCACACAATGTTCGGGACATTTAAATTACTTATATTTGAAAAGTGTTCTCACCTATTAGTATTCTATTTTAGAGATTTACTAAGCAATGTGCTCATTATATGTTTTTCGGCTTATAATTATTTCTCTAATTATTTGAAATATTAATAATATTTTATCAATCAATATTCTTATTATTTTAACGTAAAATATTAATATCACCTATTGATGTATCAATTTGATCCAGATCAAAAAAAATTCCTTTATAAGCACGTGTGGCGCTAAGGGTGGTAGTGGAGGTGATATTATGTTAATATTATTATAGCACCTCGTCTTAGTACCCGTTCGATTTATACGTAGTGATGTTACAGAAACTTCTGCAGGCACCTGTTCTGGATGCAGATGTTCTGGCAGATGGCAGATGTTCTGAAGACATCATACAGGGGTCCCATGCATTTTAAACAAACATAACTTTGTATTAGAGCCTTTAAACGTAAGTGACGTCCAAGAGTAACTATACAGAAACTACCTAATAATTTGCATAATCATTTACAGAATAATAGCTATGGTGTTTCCGGGACCTGAGACAGGGATACCTAGAGCAGGAGGTAGGCATGCTACCAACCAAGCCTAGGTGTCATACAATAATATTTCAACAAGGAAATCCCTTTAAATTATAATATTTGTCATTTATCATTTATAAAAGATAAAATTAATACTCCCCAAATTTGTTCATGAAAAAATTACAATTTAGCATATGAAAAACCCACCAATTTAACACATTATTCACATTTTAAAACACATTTTGTATGTTGCTATTTTGTTTTTTATTTGGCATTTAAAAAGCTAACTATTCTTTTTATAAATATGGTCTTTAATTGGCCAGAAAATACCAACAATTTGCGGTCAATTCCTCCAGGTAGACATCAAGGGCCATCAGTTCCGTGGATATCTGTGGATCTCCCCACAACTCATTCTCTAAAAAGTACAACGCAACAGTTTAGTTTGATATTCATTATAGCTTGAACTTAAAAATATTAACCACTCTTGTTTATACTATTTTAAAATATTCTCCACAGTGTTAAGGGAATCTGAGATATTTAGCAGCGCTAGCTCGTCCAGGGCAATGTGTATTTTATGATAACACACACCTCACTTTGAAGCGTTAGCCTGTTCCTAATGTCTGTATTTAAATGCTCGAATATAACCGGTCGTCCTCGTCCAACGGCTGACCTTTACATATATTCCCCATAATATACAGGATGGTGACCATTGCAGATCCCTTCGATTTGTATAGAAATAGGCAACATTTTGTAGCGGTGAGAACGGGTGTTTAGATACTTTCGTAAAGGACGAGAGTGTTTTTAAAAGACAAAATTTATTTTTAAATAGTTTGTTTTCTGGTTCATTTAAGCCGGAGTATGAAATGTCTTTCATAAGTGCAGGGCTCACAAAAACTGATGGCATTGTGGTATTTTAAAACACTACCCTCAATAAACACATAATTATATTAATTATAATAAACACTTGTTCAAAACATCTTTTAAATAAAATTCAGGTTTTAGTAAACTACCCTCAAATAATTTTATAGTTTGTAATAATTGTATTCAATAAACTGCTCCTAAATAAAAACACATTTTTAAATTTATTATAACTACTCTTGTTTACCCTATTTTAAATAATATTCAGCCATTAGTAAACTACCATCAAAATTAATTGCCGTTTAACTATATCATGGAATACTCTTTTCAATAAACTACCATTGTTTATAAGAAACACTTGTTATGGCGTAACTTTATCCAAATATCATCCAAAAAAGTGACTGCTTGGACACCCTCAAATTATCTATAATTTTAATTCTCAGATACCTATTTTAAATTAGTAAACTTAAGACAACTCTCCCGTGGTCTATTGTAATTTAGAAATAAATTAAATTTTTACACTTTATTTGATAACAAATTAATAATGAGTGAGCGTGTTATAAATGTACATTTACTAACCCAGATCTGTCAGCGAGGCGTTATCACTCATCTTGGGTTGCATGTTTAACGCTCGAAAACAAGTTATACAATGAAAGGATTTCATAACAGGTGCTGATATTTATAGCTGTTACCAGCTAGGGTCGCGATAGACCGATGACTTCATCAGAGAAAACCCACTGCCCCATAGAAGACGGGCAGAGAGGGGGAGGGTTGCTAAGGTCAATAACCTTATGTACTCGTTTACGTATTCAACGTCACAATCCATTTCTGTTTCGACTTATCGAGTCGAGCCACCAAACTGGTGCCAGACATAAAGTTGAAAAGGGTCAGTGACATCTTATACTAGCACACGGGTTCAAGGTCACGACCTATTCCTGACTAGACTTGTCATGTCAAGCTGTCAAACTGGTGCCAGTCATCAGGATAAACGGGATCAATGACCTCATGTACTAGCTCACGGTTTCAAGGTCACGATCTATTCATGTCTCGACTTGTCTTGTTAAGCCACCATCATTAGCGTTGCGGCAGAGCGATGACGCCACCAGGAAAAACCCATTTCCACATAGCAGACCAACATGTACTAACAAGTACAGCGTAAAAAACTCCAGTGTGATGGAAATAAGCCGTTGTGATATTGAAGGAGTAACAGACCCCATGTCATCATGGAAATAACCGTAGGGGGAACCGAGGAAAGAAATAATGGGAAATTTAGGTCAGTAGCCCACAGCATGATGGAAAAAGACCAAGAAGGGGATTATATTACTGGGGCCAGGGTTGCGACATGACACGCCATGATGTCGTCTGGAGAAAACCCAAATCGAGGTCACAGGTCAAAGGTCAAATTGGGGGTAGGGGACATGCCCTCTACTCACGTAATGACCAAATCTGTAAGGCATATTCATTCCCTTTGTTATAAATAAAAGCCAATAATTAGGCACCTTTGTAATGGAAATTTTAACATTGAAACATGCAAAATTACCTACCAATTAGGTGAAATTAGGTGCATATAATTCTATCTTATCTTGATTTGGGGGCAGATTTGATTGACACTTTAAATAGGCCTGTTGTAGAAATAAGACACAGGCAACAAAACTTTGACCATGTTTTTTTAGTGCTTGTAAAATATTATGAAATAATATTAAGTTATCTAAGCTCGTTAGATTTTTTTGGAAACTTTAGTAAATTTAGTTTAGCACTTATGTATTGTTTACAAGTCCGTAAAAACAATTTTGGCTACACAGTGGCAGTGACAAACACAAAAACGACGTTAGATACTCTACAGATTTCTACCGCCGTTTGCTTCACGATCGGCATTTGTCTTATTGTGTGTTTTTTTACGTTAGTATCGCAATTAATCTTATTAATCCTGATTTTGGCCTCTAGTTTTTTACTTTAATAATATTGCATAGATTTTAAAATAGAACTACTGTCATTAAATAAAACTGTAGCCAAATACAATGTATTGAAATAAAATCCAGCATCTGAAGAGTAGTTGCACAGCGAAAAATTAGGTTTGAGAAGGTTTTTTAGTAATCATTACTATCAGAGTCAAGCTCAAGGGTATGGTTAGGATATATGCAGGGTTATATTATACCGAAAGTCCCTTATCATTTATCCCTATATTTCATATACGAATTTTCTATATTATACTTATTTTATAGTTTACACAGGACGGTCTGTGTGGTGGGGGTGGTGTTGAAATGGGAGTGTATTAAGGGGTTTCAGGGTTGGGGGAGAGGGTGTTGGCAATAGCTGAGTAGCCCCTAGGAGATACAAATTTAAATCCGTCACTGTTCGCATTCGAATGATTACTCTAAATTTTCTGTGGTGACGATGGGGGACAAAGTGACAACGTTTCTTGTTAATAACTACAGTATGTTCCTATTAAGACAGAATAAAGATTTGTGCAAAACGCTTAGCTGTGACGCAGTTCTTATCAAAATATAATTTAATATTTCAACAATGTTATGTATTAGGAACTCTTTATCTCCATTAATGTTTAATCAGAAATGATCCATGTGCAATAGTGTTCGTATAAATTTACGATTTTGAGCCGACTGTATCACAGAGTTGATGGGTATGTGATGCACACTCCTAAATACTGACATAACTTAGGTTACACAGTATTTTCAATATATGATGTAAAAATACTTTTGAAAATACAAACCTATCACCGAACGGCCTCGATTGGATGGCATGTTTATGTAAACATTTTAAGTTTTAAGTGGCGAATGACACAACGATTGTTACGAGAATTGTTATGCTGAATCAATAAACAAACAAAATAGAGAGACTGACGCAAAAAGAGGTGTCAGCAGTCCTAAGCTAGGAACCAGGTTAGTGTCCCGGTTAAAAGAGGTTGGTCTTGAGCTCCTCGGGGCTGACTACGGAAGATCGTAAGCTAGGAGGTCACACTGACTGTCATGTGGGCCAAGTCATCAGATTCACCAGGTACCAGTCAGTGGTGCTGCTCGAGCCCAGGGAACCAGGTTCAACGACCGTGCAGGTACCACCTAGCAGTCAGACAGGTCATTAGGTAAAACCTCTTAACACCTCGTTCGGTCACTCGCACCTCTATATTCACTAATTTCTTCATTTTAGCTTAACTTTTAACATCAAATTTTAATAGTACAGTGGTATTAATAAACCTTTTAAAAGCTAAGTCTAACGTCAATCACGAACCCACACAAGTAATCAATATCTACGGCCAAAGAAATCCTCACATATATATGCCCACACGGTGAACACACACAAACGGGGGAGGTGACAAACCTATATTTTTGTGTGTGTTTCCATTATTTATATTATTTGATAGTTTGTATTTATGTTTTATTTCTTTAAAAAAAAAGCATGATATACATGAGTACAATTTTGCGTCTATTAATTTTGATCTTATTTATTTAAGTTAAAAATTACCCGAAAATAAATTTCCATAAATTTGATTTTATTGGAGGGTCAACATTATTATTTTGAATCTTAACTTAATCGATTTATTCAATGGTTTGGATCATAATTAATAGATCAATATATTGAATGATCTAAGAGTCAATGAATATTGATTTTCAAACCACATCATTCCTATCATAGATATGAAACACGGCACGACTTGTGTTGAAAAATAATAAGTGTTTAATATATTTATTTAAAGTACCATGACATTGGTTCTATTTGGCGGAAGGACAATGGCATTAAAGAACACATTTACTTCGTACAACGACCATGAAAAACTCGGGTGAAACAGTTATTTATTATTTATGAGTGAACACGACTTGCATTGTAACTATGGAAAAGTACGATTACCCGAGTTTGACTTTGTCAAAGTGTTCAGACTGTTAACCAAGTTGAATTTAGAAGTGGTTAAAACTCACACTTAATGAATTATAGATTAGTAGTACAAATAATATTTATACATCACTGGCCAATATCTCCCTAATGATTATATTTAGTTTTACATTTTCCTTCAAGGAAGCGTTAAGGATCACCATCTAACAGACCTTGTACCAGATCAAGGATCTTGTGCCAGATCAACGCCCTTGATACAAACCTTGTCCTCAGAATGTAATATCGGCTACGTTCTAAACAGTAAGGCGGAGTACAAACTACATTCACCAGATAATATAAAAACATATTAACACACTTCCAGGTGTTTATAGCATTCAAAATAAATTAAATGTAGCACATAACAAATTAAACTTTCATAAGAATGGATTGAGCTAAGAGTAAATATGGATTAATGGATTATAGGTCTTAAAGTTAGATTATTCCGGTTCTTATGACAGCTACTTCTGCTCAATAAATTCAAACCAAATACACTACACTTTAGATATATCTTATATATTTATTTTATAATTCGATATAGCTATACCTATATTTGCATTGGAGTGCACGTGAACTAAAGGCAGGCTCATCATGTCTGTTTTGCAGCTTATGGAAAGGTGACGGTTCCAACTGGAAGTCTTTTTCCCTAAATGGTTTCCCACCCCACCACCATTCAAATGAGGATATATTTACTTTTAATTTTAACTTCCTCATCCCTAACGCTCCATAGTAGCTTAATAAATTTAGCTCGGCATTTAACGTGCACTTTCTCAACAGACCGGTTATATCAGCACATGACCTCTCATCAAACTTAAATCTAGAAAAGACACAACATACAAACCCCTGGCCATCAATTAAATACATTGAAAGGGGAATTCCCAAATTCACTAATGATAGGTTTCTACCATTCTAAGAATTGGACCGGGCCCCTTAGACCAGTAGGTAGACATGCTACCGAACCAAAGTGTTAGATTCGGCTATTAATGTGGGATTGAAATATCAAAATAAATAGCAGATATATTTTAATTAGTTTAAGAATGGAAAGTTCAGACATAAAAAAGTTGTTATATATATGTTTTGTGTATGCATACGTAAAGTTATGTGATCTTCAATCGTCACTTTTATTAGCTATTATCAATGGCCATAAGATATAATAACTAATAATATATCGAAATGTGTTTAATGTTGACTGCAAATCAAGATATTTAAGGTTCTAATAAAGTGTGAGAGATATAGGCTGTTTTATATTAATTTAATTGATTATCTTAAGACTTTTGCCAATGTTTCTAAGAAACTCTTTTGTTTTAAAAAAGGCTTCTCAACAAACCTAACTACAACCACAACAATTATTTTAGTGTAGGTCTACTTGAAGACTTTAATTTTTACTCAGTATTTATTCGCAAAACATTTGATAATATGGATCATTAATTTTGTAATAGCTAATTAGAACATTTCATTTAATAGATATTTTATATTCTAAACCTTATTCAAACAATATTTTATGTGCGAAAAATAATTGTAAGGTTGCGAATCACCAATGATAATAAATTAACATATGCCACAAATGTAGGCCTACATATTGCAAAGGTCCACAAAGGCCCACGCTAGGGCTCCATATATTTTATTATACATCTAAATAACTTAAGTAGCCTGTTTATAGTTCCTTCGACATTTGTTGGTATATGTATTAAATAATATTCTTCTCTAGTAAAGATGAGTTAATATAAAATACATTTTTGTCTAACTTGGAAATACAACTTTTGAAGCAGTGTTTTTAAGGTTATTAAATTTGTTTACGCTTTTCATATGATCAATTCCAAATTATTAATATTTAACACCAATCATTGGAATATACACAAATATTAATATAAAGTCACGTACCATCGATTGGGTAACATGAAATTAAAGCTGATGCAAACCAAATTGCAATTACATTGAACGCAAAAAGTATAAATAGTTCTAACTGTGTGGGATCCACATTAAAATCCATAAGATAAATCCACTAACCAACAATACGAAGTTTAAATGAATGATATATTACAGACACTTTTTAGACAAAAACATCTATAAAGCTATTAATTCTGCGAGTTTTACAGTACTCTACATACCTATCGTTGGAAATCACTTGTTTTCAAAAAGTGCATAATGGAAGAAATTTGAAAAAAAACACATTCTGTAGATTTTTTTATCATATACCATAGAAAAAAAGCTAGAAAATGTGGAAAAACAAAAAATAAATATTATGTATTTTACATGGAGTTTCAACTTTTGTAAACAATATTAGTTTAAGAACATTTAGTCTGCCCAAAGCTAATTTTATTTTTTAATTTATTTTGAACTGATATTTTGGAATGTCAATTATGGTAAACTTGGCTTCGGTAGGGATCTAATAATGGGAAAAATAATTGGTTCTCATTGATTGGTTGAGGTCTAGACTTATATAGTAGTAAACCTATTAAGACACTAAAATGTTATTTAGCTACACGAGACGACAGGAAACATTAATCATACAAATTTATTTATATTACATATTTGCTCGGTCAAATTAAAGATGTAACTGCTTTTACTCTGAAAGTTAATGATCTTATCGAGTTGGTTATATTACTATGCATCTTGTAAAATAGGGCGATAGAGAGATTAGTTAGGGTAAGACTGTTACTTAAGGTATGACCTGTACGTGTGTTGTAAGTGGAGGAATCTACCAATTTATATTGTTGAGCTTATTTTATCTTTGCTTATATGATTATAAAATAAAATAAAATTGAATATTAAATGTATTAATAAGTATCGGTAATGGTAATTTCAGAACCTTAGATATTTTTAAATAAAAACTTGCACAGTGACAGATAAAAATAAATAAATAAAAACACAAAATTATAAATTGCTAATATAAAAGAATACAAAAAGAAATGGAAACACCACATAAATACAAATAAAAACATATTAACAATAACATAAAAATCCAGACCTTATAAAAATGAGAAATATCTCCAAAAAATAGTAGTGACATGAACAGGTAGTGAGACGTGATGATTAAAAAAACAACAACTGGATTGATAGATGACACAAATCATTCACTGTAGTTGATACATTTGTTCGACACCTAATCTCAGTCGGTAGCGCATTTGCCTACTGAGCTAAGAGGCCAGGGTTCCATTTCCGGCATGGTCAAAATGTGAGTTAACACTTTCACGCTGATAAATTAACGGTTGGGGACTGGATGTGTTGCCTGTCCGAGCTAGATTATAAGGCATATGAAGCTACGACAGGCCTAGTAAACCAGTAGTGGATAATTTATCTCTTGAATAAAAAACTGACCCGGACCACAGTCTGGAAACAGTGATGTTTTGGAAACAAAAAATACTTGATCGATTTGAACCTGTAAGACATTTTTTTAAATAATAACTAAATGAGTAATTTATACTCATGTAATTGATAATTTTATCTTGTTCATATAAATGAAAATATAGTACTTACAAGATCAGCGCTGAGGGCTCATTTTAGCACGTTAATAAAATTGTAGTATTTAGTTTGATAACCAAATTGAATTGAGACAGAATTTGAAGATTTTTAAATACGTTGTTATCTGATTGATTCAAGAGCATTCCAAGCACATGTGTTTGTTCAATTTTTCATTATCTTTTAAGTAACATGTTATTTATGTAATATTAAAAGAGAATAGGCCTATTGATTTTGAAATTGTCTCTTAAACAATAACAATATATATCACATATATACTAAGAGAATGCATATAATTGGTAATGTTTTACATTACTTATAGTCCTTGAAAGGTGCGCTTATAAATAGAACGTCACAAAAATCTGGTTCACGTAAACATAAAAAATAGATTAGCCTGCACCTTACCTCAAAGAGTGGAAAGCCATATAGTCATCATATTAGTAACAAATCTTAAGGATGAAAAGTAGGATGTTTTAAGTGAATGTGCATTAAGGTATCTTTTAAAAATACTACCTTCAAAACAATGAATATTAAGGGCTTAATCTAATGGCTATATATGAATAGAATAGTTTAAGCAAAGGATACAAACTCGTACATAGAGTAGACTGGAAAATCACATATTAAAAAACTAACATTATTGCACATGGGTGGGATTTGAAACCCAATTTCATTGCAAGTTTAAACACCTCCTCAGACGGTAAATAGACTCAGTGGCGTAATTACAGCGTAGCAGGCCATGCAGCTACATCCAAGCCCTTAGTCAAAAGGGGACCTTACGGACACCAATATACCACGGAGAGGCAAGAAGCAATAACAGTCCCGAAAAAAAAAAAAGTCGACAATGTATTGATTTGCTTTTGTGATATACATTTGTGACTTGTTTATTTTTCTCACGCCAACATTATTTCTGAACTTTTATGATGAAAAAGTACGTAAAGAAAAATGGTCCCAAAACACGGCGGAAGTATTTGAATGTCTTGTCAGCAATTCTATCTCTCCAGTTGTTGCTTTTTATCAAAACTTTGAAGCCTGAAATTGAAAAAATTAGCACTATACGACAGTTAGCCGGACTTGTTTGGTCAAGTTTTCAGATATGAGCTCCAGGTATCCTCATGTTTGCTCACTTTAAAAAAAAAACATCTTTTTACAATTCCTATTTGGGTAGCAAACACATAAAGGACATTTTCTAAGTCGAAGATCATTAAGAATTACCTACGAAACACCATGGTACAATATCGCATGTCACAGCTAGTCCTCCTCAACATAGAATAAAAGAAGGCAGGAAAAATGGACGTCTCAGCCCTGATTTATTACGTTTTTCTATCAAGTCGCGGAAGAAGAAATTTTAATCGTGTAAGTTTATGTAAATATACGTATTTTCTGTAACACGCGTATCATTTTTTGCATTATATTTAATTGGACCTTGGAAGGGGGTGGGGGTGGAGAGGATATGGTTCGGCTCTAAATGTTCTCATTTGAGTTTTTGGTTTGTAGTTAAGCCACTGAATACACCAGTACAAATGAGTATTCATTTAAAATTAAAATGTTTCATAATTACAACAAAAAAATCCATTTAATTTTTGGTTAGTTAATGTTTGTTTTGGAAAAACACTGCTTGTTAAACTGAAAGTAAAACATGTATATTTTGTGGGGCTTGTTGCCTGTTTTAATCTCCCAAAATACTTTCAAATTTACGTGAAACATTAATGGAATTTCGAGGAAAACGTTAGTGAAAAAATTTGAAGTGAGTAAAAAGAAGACTTTTTTTTTTGTAGCTTTGACTCTAGTAACTTCCTTTCTAATCCACACAATGTAATGAATCGTAATTTAAACTATTTTTTAAGGCAACTGGTTGTGCCGTTTGTTCCAGAGTCATTAAAACCTAAGTAGGGAATATTATTTCCTGTTTCACACAACTTGAAGATTTTGTGATACTATCGTACAAACACTTTCTGCGACTTTTGTATTTCTCGTTATTTTAAGTCCCTGCAGTTTTTCTTGTTAAACATGAACAAAACTCTAACTTGTAAACATAAAGTTCCTAACTTGACAAATTTCAAGTTGAAATTTCTAAGTTAAAATTAACGAATTTGAGGTGAAAGTCACAATTATGTCTGATCACAATGCTTGCCATTAATGCTTTCAGCTCAGCACAACGAATTGTTTGGAAATTCAATCCTCCTGCCGCTCCATGGTGGGGCGGTTGGTGGGAGCGCCTTATTGGTATAGTGAAATCTTTACTTTTGAGAATACTTGGAAGAGCCCGGCTGACTTTTGAGGAACTGACAACTGTGCTATGTGACTGTGAGGCTACAATGAATTCACGACCTTTGACCTATGTATCAGATGATCCTGACAGCCTGACTCCATTGACACCGACCTTATTCCTTCAGGACCTCAAAGAGGTAGGAGTGCCTGATTGTGACCAATTGGGGACAACTGATCTGAAGAAGAGGTCAAGGTACTTGCAAAAACTGCGTGAAGTTTTGAGGAAGAGGTTCCGCAGTGAATATCTGGGTCAGCTAGCTGAAAACTCAGAGAGCAAGAAGGAATATCCTTTAAAGGTTGGTGAAGTGTTTCTCATCGGGAGTGACAACCTCAAACGGCTGGACTGGCCCTTAGCTGTTGTAGAAGACTTTTATGCTGGACGTGATGGAGTGCATCGACTGGTTTGGCTAAGAACATGTACAGGCACTGTCATGAGGCCTATCCAACGATTGTATAGTCTCGAGGCAACTGAATAAAACTCAAGGACTAAAGGTACGCACGCTAGCTTGTCGAATGTACCGACAGATACATCTTTAGAAGAGGGAGATCAAAAACCTTCAAAATATACTTTTTTGGACAAACGGACCAGAAAGGGCAGAAATATTAATACTCCAGCAAGATATTTAACATAGTAAAATTATTACGTTTTGTGCTTAGGTGTTTAAATAAGAATTACTCAAACACTTTGAACTTCATCAAAGTGATATTGTCTGTGAAAATTCCTTAATATGTGTTGTTGTTTTGAGTTAAAGACTCAAGTTGGGAGAATGTCATATTGTTTCAATAGATGGACTTGTTAGTTATTGTTTCAAAACACGGCTTCTTCTATGTCTATGCCTCTAATAATGTTTGTCTATGTTTGTTTTTTTAAAAATGGATGTTCCTTGTCTTCTTTGTTTTATTAACTGTCGGAATTTTTGTGGCTCCGATAAAAGGGACAAATTAAATAGTGTTTATGTACAACGCTTCTTTATCTTTACTTAAATATTACATCGAATTTATTTACGTCAGGTAGACGATAAGTGACACTAACATTACACATTAGCGTAAGTGCGTTCAACCCAAACGTGTAATAAGACGCGGTGCTGATAATAATAATAATAATAATAATAATAATAATAATAATACAAATAATAGTAGTAGTAGTAATAAAATGTGCTAAAAGCTATCTTTTGAGTGGCTTAGGTAAAATGTGAAGATGATAGGTTGTTTCCATGCTTATAATCTAATATGCATATTGTTCACAATAAATAACTTCATTTACATTTGTTTGCATTTGAACTGATAATGTTTCCTAACGATAAATAAATATTCTCTAATTTAGCTAAATGCGTGTTGCTCGCTTTCATTTAATATTGCTTTTTATACTTAAGTACATATGTTGCTTCCTGACGAGTATTATTGAACCTATCTACTACTGCACATTGTCCGCAATCACTAAATATTATATTGTTTAACTATGAGTCTTATTTTATACTCTGATAATAAAACGGCATTTAGGTCAATGTTAACTTCATGTCTTTCTTTATATTTATATTAAGCAAAATCTTAACTATCTCCACGTCAATAGTCAACTATACTATTTTACTGAAAGTTAAGGTAACTAGGTCTTGATACTTGGGCTTGGAATATTTGAGTGTAGATCAAATAAATATCCCTAGTAATTTACTTTTTGTATTATTTTTCTTGCTACCTTTTCACTATGGTTGGTTTTTGAGCCTACAGGGCATGTATGTTCAAGTAACTTAAGATCTTAGAAAACGAAAGGGTTGGCACCTTGAGGCTGTTACCTGACTATGCATCTCTAAATTGACAAAAGCGTCAATCTAGTCCATCATAGAAAGGGCTGATTTATTGTTTGAGTACCGAGTCACTGTCGTGACTCTTAACCTCGTGAATGAAATGGTATACCTTATGAATTGAAACAAGTGAAATGAAGTTGTAAGAGAATTACAACATTATTAGTATACATTAACTATGGGATGAAAATTTGTGATCTTGAGTGTTTGCGCTTGGTCTCGGGTATAGGAAGGATTTTTGTCTTGGGATGGAGGAAGGTGTGTTTAAGGTATGATGGTGATTGAAAGGTTTGACACCTTTCGGCTCTTGCCTGACTCTGAATATTCACCTTGACAGAAACGCCAAACTAGGTCATCAGAGAAAGGGCTGATCTTTCTCTGTTTGAGTATAGAGTCACTGTCGTGACTCATAACCTCGTGAATAAAATTTAATACCTATGAAATAAAACCAGTGAAGTGAGGCTGTAAGAGAAATACAGGTGTATTTAGTAAATAACACTTTGAGGTGAAATTGGTAATAGTGAGTGATTGTGCAGAGTCTCGGGTATGGGGAGGATTTTCTTTTCTTGGGATTGGGGAGGGTGTGTTTAAGGTATGATGGTGGATTGTGGGTGAATTATGAGAGTCGTTTTTGGGAAAGGGATTGAAAGAATTAAAACTTTCCTGGGATTTGGCTTGAAGTGGATGAATACATTTCCATTCCCCATCTAGGGCTGAAAGTGGCGCCAGTATTATTCTCTGACTAGTAGAAAACCTAGTCGGTTGTCCCAGTGGCGTCCAGCCGTGACTAAGGTAGTAATGGCATCAAATGTTCGATTGTGTGAAGGTTGGGTCTAAGTTTGGCGTGGTGGGTTGTCGGTGATTTCGCTGTCGTTCTGGCGTAATTGATTGTCAAATATTAGTTAATTTCTATTCTACAAGGAATGCTATATATAGGGTTTTTTTAATACAATTTTTCTTATAAGCTTGTCAACTAGGGTTATTATAACTTTTAATTTTATTTAAGTTATATTAGACATTTATATAGAATAAATAGATGCTTAACTACGTCATCCTGGGTCATTTACGGTGTCGTGCTTCAGTCGGGTCGTACTGTCCAAGTCCTTTAACAAGTTCGTTCTCGTGTGTTTCAGTCTGATCGTAGAATTTCTTATTTCTGTCCTGGTATATTTCTTGTAGTTGGCAGCAGTTTGTCATCGTGTGTATGTCAGCATTACTAGTGTATCTGTATGCCCCTGTGAGTATCCTTAGTATTTTGTTTTATACTATCTGAAGTTTGCGAGTGTATTTTTTGGCGGCACAACTCCATACTACACAATTATAAAGGATGATGGGTTGAATTATTTGCTTGTATAGTAGTATTTTATTGGGAATTGAGAGCTGCCCTCCTCTGAACAGTGAGTATAGTTGTATCAATCTAGCCATTGCTTTACTATTAGTTTTATCTATATGACTCCTCCAGGTGAGTTTTCTATCTATTGTGATCCCAAGGTACTTGACTTCGTCTTGGAGTGTGATCTCTATGTCAAAAGGGTAAGTAGGGCGGGGAGCGGTTTCCTACCTCTAGCTAAGATTACGGCTGCTGATTTAGCGGGATTTACTTTGATTCTCCAGTTGGAGAGCCAGTCCTGGAGGAGGAGGAGGAGGAGGATGTATATTTGCATTGGAATTGATGCGTAGTTGATGTTTTTATTGGTTATATAGAGCATGGTGTCGTCAGCGAAAAGTCTAACCTGAACATGATCGTGGGTGAGAATGTCTGCTACATAATGTTATATAGGTGCGGTGCTAGTGATGAGCCCTGCAGTACCCCTGCTTTAATAGTGTGTGTCTGCAATCTCTTGCCGTTCATAACCACCTGGATCGTACGCCGTCTGAGGAAGCTGGCTATAAAGAAGATTGGCCATTTTGGGTAGTTGAATTTTAATAATTTCTGAATAAGTCCAAGATGCCAAACTTTGTTGAACGCTTTCTCGACGTCTAGGGAGATTGCTTTTACGTATTTCTTTTCTTTAAATGCGTCAGTTACGTCTTCTACTATGTTTACTGTGGGATGGGTAATGGAATGGTGGTTTCTAAATCCAAACTGAATGTTTGGAATAACTCCTAGCCTATCGTTTAATGCTTTTAGTCTTTTGAGTATTAATCTCTCATTTATTTTGCTCAAGGTCGCTAGCAGACTAATCGGTCTTCTGTTCTGAGGGAACATCGGGTCTTTACCAGGTTTGGGTATTGTTATTACCCTAGCCAGCTTCCAATAAGTCGATAAATAACAGAGCGTCAGTAGTGCGTTTAGTAGTGCCAATAGCGCTATTACCGCTCTCCCTGGCCTTTGTTTTAATATTTAGTTATTCAGGTGGTCGTGTCCTGGCGCTTTTCTCCTAGGTAGATACTTTATAGTGGTGGTGAGCTCGTCCAGAGTGTTTACCTCTGCGCTGGTGTCTATAGGTCCTTCCAGATAGTCCATGACTGTTCTAGTCGCGTCTCTGCTAAAGTCGTGATCTTGTTGTTCGTCGTTTGGTTTGAACTGTTTCTCTAAAAGCCCGGCTATGGCTTCAGCCATCTCTGTGCTTTCGTAAACCATGCCATGTTCCCCATGGATAGCTGGTTCGGTCTTATTTCTGGTAGTCCCCCTGAGCTGTCGTGTTACTTTCCACAACTTGTCTCTGTCAAGTGCGGCCCCGGTGACATAAGTGTCCCATCTGTCCCTTCTGATGTTTTTGACTCTCCTCCTAACTAGTGCTCTGAGTCGGTTGTAGCTTATTCTGTGGTGTGGGGTTCTGTACGTCTGCCAGTCTCTCCTCGCTTCCCTTTTCCGGGCTATGAGGAAGTCTAAGTCTGGGTGTTGTTGTCGGAGGTCGTGTTGTGTGGGGTTCCTAGTGGTGTTTAGTCTGTAGGCTTCCTGTACTGTAGTCATGAATAGTTGTAGTGTAGCGTCAGCCTGTTCTATTGTATTTATATTTCGTATTTCTGGTAAGGTGTTCTCTAGTGTCCTCCTAAACTCGTCCCAGTCACAAGTTTCTGTTGTTTGTTTGACTCCCCTTATCACTAAGTTGGTGTCAGTTTTAACTTCACACAATATAGGATTGTGGTCAGAATCCAGTTCCTTTAGTACCGTCATATCCTCAATGGTTACACCAATGTTGGTCAATGCCACGTCTATGATATCTGGTCTCTGTAGATAGTTCGAGGGATAAAATGTGGGCTCGTCTTGGGTAACAACTACGTAGTTGTGTGCGTCTGCGTGGTCTGCTAATATTCGTCCGTTCCCGGTGGTTAGTCAGCTGTTCCGAATGGAGTTTTTTGAGTTAAGATCGACCACCAAAAACAGTTTGTTGTGACTGTGATCTCGTCTAAGTCTTGTGGTAGTAGCGTCTTAGTCGGGGGTTTGTATATGGCCGCGAACCTGGCACTCCCTCCGCTAGTATTTACATTTATTCCGGTAGCTTCTATATTTTGGAGATTTTGACATTGATGTGAGTAGTGAGGTAGATGGGTCTTTATCAAGATAGCCGTGCCCCTTCCCCTGCCTTTGGGCCTATCATTTCTATAAATGGTGTAGCCGTAAAAGTAGATATTTTTTCCTGGATTTAGATGGGTCTCGTTTATTATGGCAATATCTATTGAATAAGTTTTAAGAAGATCTTCTACCTCCTTATCTTGTGTGAATATCCCGTTCGCGTTCCATATAAAAACCCGAAGTATGTCTTTCGTCACCGTCACGTTTGTATTAGTCATAGTCGATCGAGAAGTATTCGGTCACTCCCTCTAGCAGTATCATCAGTTTTTGAGTCTTTTCAGCCTCTCTAAATATAGTGAGGTATGGTTTGAAGTTAGAGAGTATTTTGAAGATGTTCACTTCCTTGAGTAGGTTGATGAAGTCTTTTATATCTGAGAGTAGGAAGTGGTGTTTTTTGTTGTTGTGGTCGTCTGTTGCGCCCCACCGTAACATCGGTATAGGAGCAGTAGATAGATGCGGCCTCTGCAGTTTGTATATCTGATGGGCCTGGTAGTGGTTGGTTGGTCGGAGGGACGATTCGACGGGTGCGCGGGATAGGAGGGTTATTACCGGTAGTAGGTGGGTGCACCATCCTTGGGTGTCGTGTCTGTCATGCTTTGAGTTTGTTGGTCCTGGCCTCCAACAGTTGCACGTATACCGAGCACTTGCTGTAGTTGGCCGTGTGTGGGCCCTTGCAATTGATGCATTTTGCCGGTGTCATGTTGTCCTTTTTGGGGCAGTTGGGGGTGAGGTGTGTTCCGAGACACTTCACGCATCTGGGCATGTTAAAAAAGTTGTTCTTCGTATGCCCATGACGTTGACACTTGTGACATTGAACAATCGTGTTTCGGGGAGGGATGTAATGTTCTACCCTAACCCTAGTCTTATTAAGGTACCTAATTTCAAAGATACTGGTGTGAGATAAGGTCTTAGCAAGCGAGACCCGAAATGTCGGGAATAGTCACAGTCTGCGTGGTGATGGTCGCTTCTGCCTTTCGGCTAAACTGGCGCACGTCAGTCACTGGGTATCCTAACTCGATTAACTCTGATTTGATGTTCTCAGGCTCCATGTTTGGTGGCAGTCCCTTTATGACTACCTTCACCTGCTTGTCTCGCGGCAGTGAGTAGGTGTAAAACTCTTGGTTCATTTCTTTGAGGAGTGTTTGTACAAGTTTTAGGTAGTGGGTTGAGGTGGTTTGTTAAGTCCATCCTTGATGTAACTAACTCCTGTTGTGGTTACGGTGTCTTTTGAAATTTCGGTGATCTTTTTGTAATTTTGGATCCCTACCGTCACTATTGGGGGAAGTCTCTCCTTTTTGTTGGCAACCGTCTGTGTTGTGGGTGTGTCGTTGTTTATTTGTGTCTCTGCGCTCAGTGGTGTGTATTGGTTGTTGACCATGGTGATTGTTTTCTTTGCTTGTGTCCTGTCTGTGTTCTTACATTTCCTCTTACGTCTGAGTTTGTCAACTAGGGTGAATGATCCGTTGCCGTCTTGGTCAGTTTCCATGTCAGTTGTTTCCGGGTTGGCGTTCGAGTTGGAAAAGCTAGCATTTCTGTGTGTTCGTGGTTTCGTGAAGATCATTATGATGTCGTTTGTTGAAGCGGCATTTCACTCAACCCTGAAAGGTCAGGCTAGTAGCCAGTGTGGAAGGGTTAGTCTGCCCCCCTTTATGCAGTGTGAGTGGGATTTGTTTGTTGAGTAGTGTACTGGAGGACGGACTCCGAATGTGAGGTATTGCTTCGCATCCGGTCACGTTTTACGGCGCGCTGTAGCTTTGTTGGCACCGTTAGGATCAACTATAGCTCACCACCGAAACGTCCGTCCCGAGTTTAGTTCAGGTGTAACGGAATGTAGGTTTCTTCGGAGGGTGAAGACGTTTTCCTGACCATTTTCCTGGAACACGTAATGGAGGCAGGACGACACCTTGCACTCCTATCGGTGTTGACACATAAAATCGCTGAGTTTATATAGTTTTTTACAGTTCTCTAAACTTTCTTAACTATCCACTCAGCGATTAGGAATTAGCCAAATGGTGGTTTCTTGCTTATAAATCGGAGACGATCTATTTGACGGTGACATCCCTTGTGGGCATAAGTTGAAGCTCTCCTACCTCAACTGGTTCATGATTGTGGGCGATGAAGCAGCCCCGACTCCCAGGAACTCAGCCGGCTGCAAGAGGACGTGAAGAGCAGGCCGCCTCGCTGACGAAATGGTGTGATTCCACCTTGTGGCGTACACAACGACCCAGTATTTATGTATGCATGTGTGTATCTATGTAATATGTATGTGTGTAATATGTATGTATAAATGTATGTATGGATATCAACAAACAATGTGCCGGTTACGAACTCTTCGATTAGCATCGATAAAAATTCAAGTGATGTGGAGCTGGGTACAAGTTCTGAGAGTAAAACCAACAGAGTCGAGTGATGTGCAGCGGGGAACGAGTTCTGAGATTGGCGCAAACAGACAGTAGAGTGATGTAAAGCCCGGCACGAGTTCTGAGAGTGGAACCACCAGACAGTAGAGTGACGTGCAACCGGGCATGAGTTTTGAGAGTGGAAACAACATACAGTCGAGAGATGTGCAGCCGGTCACGAGTTCTGAGAGTGACACTAACAAACAATCGAGTGATGTGCAGCAGGGCGTGAGTTCTGAGAGTGTAACCAACAAACAATCGAGGGATGTCCAGCTAGGCATGAGTTTTGAGAGTGGAACCAACAGAGTTGAGTGATGTGCAACTGGGAACGAGTTCTGAGAGTGGCACCAACAGACAGTAGAGTGCTGTGCAGCCGGGTATACGTTCTGAGAGTGTCATCAATAAACAATCGAGTGATGTGCAGCCAAGTACGAGTTCTGAAAGTGGCACTAACAAACGGCTGCACGATGTGCAGTCCACTACTCTTACAAAAAAGGAGTCCTAGACCAGACAGTTTTCTAAGGATTACACTGAGGATTACATAAAATTCGGTACAATTAAAGGTGCTGATGACAAACCATTATGTGTTATTTTTTATGCAGCACTTTCAAACAGGTCCATGAAACCTTCTAAGTTGAAACGACACTTGGAATTGAAACATCTAGGATACAGTAATAAGCCTAAAGATTTCTTCATACATAAAACGAGAGAATTGATATCTTCCAAAAGGACTATGTCTTTTAATTTTTCTCAGGTCGCTCAATCTGAAAACCTTGTAATAGCTTCTTAAGAAAAATCAAATTTAATTGCTGAAACTGGCTATCCTCACATTATTGCCGATATATTAATAGTTATAAAAGAAAGAAAATGTTGGATTAGCAAATATTAGATGAAAAAAACCTGGAGAACCAAGCAAATATGCTTAGGCTAACAAATAACACAGTGAAGCTTAGAATCGTGAAAATGGCAGATAATATCGAAGGAACTGTCGTACTTAGCTTAAAAGAGTGTAGTTTGTTTCCTTGCAAGTCGATGAAAGTACAGACATATTGGGCAATTCCAATCTAATGTGTTTTGTGAGCCTAATTCAAACTTCCGTAATTTTAAATCGTCTTTAATTCGAACTTTTCACCCAGTCCCGTGAATTTTGTATTAAAATAATGTTAAAGAATTGTGGATAGGTGTAATTTGGTTTTGGTTAGTTCGAACTTTACGTAAGTTGTAATGTGCTGTACAGTATTGTTTTCCTACTTCTAGTTGCGGTGCCATGTTGTTATATTTTTGGAAACAGGGGAGGCGAAGTTGGAATGCGGTCACTACCCTTCCTCACGCCCCTCCCCCGCTCACCCATATGTCTCTGTTTACACGTACAGTTCTGTACTCCGTTAGTCAAGGTCAATCCTCTCGAGGGGTTACATTTGCTGTTCTTAGTGATTCGGTCATAGTGATATTCTTGTGACCTAAGAGCTTATTTTTGTTGTTGTTTAGTTATAGTTTTGTTTAGTGTTTGTGTGTGTATTGTGATGTTACTTTCCAAGCCACAGTAATATAAATCATTAGCTTTGGCCGAAAAAGAAGCGATGATAAGAGAAGTGTAAAAGGAAATTTCTTTTAATAAACTAACTTAGTTCGAATTTTTTGATAATTCGAATGTTTTCCTGGTCCCTTCAAAATTGAACTATCCAGGTTACACTGTAATACAATATTAACGGGACTGGGCGAAAAATTTGAATTAAAGACGATTACGAATCACGAAATTTCAAATAATTAGGTTACACTATATTAACATATTTAGATTACGAACTGAAATGGTTTACTTGTAATTATTTGATTTAATTTATTACCTCTGTGACGTGCTGGGCGCCAACTTGTGATAGTCTGGGGGAGTGTGTATTCTGGCTGGGGTGTCTAGGTCGGTGTGAGCGATAGAGTTGGTGAAAATGGTGAGGGGAAGTGGTGGCTTAACTTATTAGGTACGTTGGCGTTTAGGCAGAGAGTTATCTTCTTTGGAGTATTCGTTGGATGTTTCTTGTCTAAGGATGTCAGCGAATTCCCAGTTCATCTGTTTCCAAGGAATCGAGGTGGAGATTTGTTGAAGGGGGTCTGATGGTAGACTAGAGAAGAGGTTAAGGAACGGGTATATTGGGGGTGGGGGCAAGTAGAAGTGATTGGAGGAGGAGGAGGAGGAGGGAAAATACAGTGCTGGGTAGGGGAGTATCTAGCATCTGCAGGCTTCGCTGTTTTCTTTCACCCTCTCCTTCCTCTTTCCTTGGAGTGAGACATGAATTTTGAGTTAAAGAAAGGAAATAATAAAAGCAGCCGGCCAAGGGTGCTACCTTCAAAGTTGAAGAATATAGGCAGCCAGCCAAGGGCACTACCTTTATTAGGTAAGTTGCGAAGGCAGATGACCAAGGGTGCTACCTTAAAAGGGTTGAGCAAATAGAAATTTAAAAGTGAAGTTAAATTTTATTCCTGATCTTTTTTCTTACAATTCTCCAATTTCACTGTATATAAAGTTTAAATTTATCTGTTTGGGAGGGGTTCCCAAACAACTGGACAGAAATTCAACAAATTATTATAAATTCTACAAGCTACTTACATACTAATATAGGATAACCTGCCACAGATATACATATATATTTTAACTATTTTAATAACCTAAATACACTAGTATTTACAAATTATCCCTACTTATACGTGTTTTTAATTCTTGCGCTATAATTGGATGTACACCAATCAAATGTACTGTACTTGTAAGCAGACACTCAGACCAAATTTATAATGCCTGCCGTTGATCTTTTGTTTTGCAGACACTCACGCCATCTTTGTAGTGCTTGGTGTAGCTCTCTTTTTTTGTGTGGTTATTTTTGAGCAAGTCTCCGATCACTATTTAGCTCAATCTAATTTAATATTCTGTATTTATTCTATTTTTATTTCAATAAATTACTATAATAGGTTATTGACTGTACAGGGTACTGATTAAACTAAGTGTTTAATTATCGAGTGAAGTGGAAATATACTTGGTTAACCTTGTAAGGGCATTATGCTTGATCAACATGAAAATGCCCCCCTGCGGGACGGGGTTTAGAATAGTCCCGCAGTAACCCCTGCTTATCGTAAGAAGCGACTAAAACGGGAGGTTTCTGTGCAGGACGCACCTCGTGTAGAATAAACCTTTCCTATATCTTTCCTTTCTCCCTCTTTCTCTTTTTCTACTTCCTTCTTCTCCCTTCTATTACTTTCTTTACTTCTTTATTCCATTTCCCCTGCCGTTCATCCTGCATGGAAGCCTTTGTCTTCTCCGTTGACGTCCTTGGCTACTAACCTGGCTCTTCTCGGATAATTACTGGATACCTTTGCAAGTGAGATCCTGAATGAATGTGCGCCGGTTGTAATATCTTAGTAGAAGGGCCTCAGAGACGACAATAACCGGGTACCCTACTTTGAGAAAAGATCGGTTGCATTCATGGGGTCCCAGACGTAAAATTGGACCTTTCCTGCACCCACTTGCTGCGACGACCTCTCTCCTGGCGATACCCCATGCGAAGGTTGTCATGTCTAGCGTCATGTGGGGTTCCGGTTGGGAGGGTTAACAGGGCCACATGTGGTAGAACCAACTT
The DNA here is from genome assembly GCA_902151445.1 of Timema monikensis. NCBI lineage: Eukaryota > Metazoa > Arthropoda > Insecta > Phasmatodea > Timematidae > Timema > Timema monikensis. The sequence continues at coordinate 31,801 of CABFVZ010004153.1, forward strand.
GGGTCACCCTGGGTCTACGATCCGAGTATTGTGTAGGTGGTTCCCCAAAAAGGCATGGCCACCTCCATTGTCGTAGCTGATAACTTACTGTCCGCTAGCACCGTACTGCCAAATTCTGCTGGAAACTCACTGCCCGGCCCCTCGCAGGGTCGTAAAATTGATAAGAGGCGGAAACGGGTAAGGCCGTCCAGTTCTTTAATTGAAAAATTCCAGGAAGTGGTGAGGCCCTAGTCCCGCTTCCTGGTTATGTCTCGAGTAGATGAAAATGAGAACCTCAGGCGTGTCAGCCCATTTGTCTGGTATTTCAATTAGAAAACTGTGCGATGGAACAATAATGATCCAGACTGACAATGACCTTCAGAAAGCAAAATAATGGCAATAACTATGATACCATTGAACTCTTTGAAGAATTTAAAGGTGAATGTGGAACCACACAGTTCCTTAATGTTTGCAATGGAGTGGTCACTTGCTATGATCTCAACTGAGTAAGCATTGAGGACATCTGTGAGGAGCTTTCCCCTCAACATGTCACTTAAGTATATAGGATCACCACCAAAAGGAACAATGTAGTGAAGAAAACTGATAGTTATAGCCTAATATTTGCCATTTCTTCCCTACCAAAAGAGGTCTGAGCTGGCTTCAAAGTTCTCAGGGTCCAGCCATATGTTCCCAACCCTCGGCGCTGTTTTCTATGCCAGGAATTCGGGCATACGAAGCTGTGATGCCGTGGTAAGACAACCTGTGCAGATTGTGGACAGGAGGCTCACGACCGACCGTGCGATTCTTCTAAATTCTGCATGAATTGCAAAGGTCCACATTCAGCCTGGTCTCGGTCCTGTCCTAACTGGAAGGTAGAGAAAAAAGTCCTGGAGATCCAAACAGATAAGAAGATCCCTTATGCCTAGGCACGCAAAGAGTATACTTCACTGCAAGCTCCGGTATTTCAGACATTCTACAGCCAAATTGATATCCAAATATAAATTTTCCTAAAAGCCATTGCGCAGTTAATATTGCAAAGACACCTACACGACCTGTACCACTCGTCTCTACTCGAGACACACAAAGACAACCAGAACCAACTTTGATGGTGCCAAAAATATTACAAGGGGCAACACCATCACGGAAGTCACCTCCACCACCCGTACCCCCGGAGAGACCACCTCGGGGGCCCTCCTCGGGAAATCCCCCCGAGCCCTACTCGGGAATCGCCCTCAAGCCCTCATCGAGGTGCTAAACTATGTGCGGCCGTTGTTGGTTCACCCACTCGACCTCCTGGGTCTACAGAGGTAGGATTGGGCGGTGGAACAGGAGAGGCTGCCAAGGCGAGACCCACTGGTGCCTTGAAGAAGGACCAGCGAGGGACAGCTGAAAAAGTTAATACTAACAAAGTGTTGAGGGCCTTAACAAAGCTTTCGCGCAAAGAACCGACGACCCAGTCCCACCAAATTAAACCGAAGCCCCTACTGAAGCGGGAGGTCCAAGAGAGACTGGGAAAGGCAAGAGGTCCTAAAAAGGTCCTCGACCAATTTTTATTATTAAGAGACAGTGTCATGAATTGCGAGGATAACTAAATTTTTTATTAATAAATTATTTCGCTACTACAAAGGAATTGTAGGGTTTTCTATGCTCGTGTAGAGGAAATTGATATCTTTCCTGCATCCTTCCGTCTTGTGTTTGCAGGAGACTCGCTTCCGCCCAACTAAATACCGATGCTACGTGGGTACGATGTATATCGTACCGACAAGCCATTCTTTTATCGGTCTAGCGGAGGTGTGGCTATACTCGCACGAAGCAATATATATCACAAATATATTAATATTATATCTGATCTCCTAGTAATATTTGTCCGAATCTCCCTTGCTATGGAAGTAATGGTGTTCTGCATCTACCTCCCATCAGGTGAACGTGTTTCGAAGAGGAGCCTAGAGGCCCTCTTTATACAACTTCCCGCCCCCTATTTTATCTTGTGGAATTTTAACGCACATAATCTGGTGTAGGGATCTAATTTTACTGATGCCCACGGGAAGATGGTAGAGGATATGCTTGTCTCGGGAAACCTGATGTTAATGAACACCGGGACACAGACACACTTCTCCACCTCTAATGGTGTATCCTCTGCCATCGATCTAACTTAATGAAGCACCTTGATCGCTGCTCGCTTCCTTTAGGAGGTTCACTAGGACCTATGTGGCAGCAATCATTTCCCCATTCTGATTTCACCACTTCAAGATCCTCCCAGTACACCACGGCTACCCAAGTGGATTATCAAACGTGCTGACTGGGATAAATTCCACAAGCTTGCCGTATTTAGCGAGTGCAATTCTCCTGACGTCGATGTTAAGGTTGGGCATTTTACTTCGACGGTCATCACGGCGGCGAGGGTTTCCATCCCTAAATACTCATGAAATCCGCGCCACCGTCACGTTCCCTGGTGGAACGAGGTGTGTCAGTTGGCTATTTCTGACCGTCAAAGAGCCCTATGGCTATTTCATCGACGTCCTAGTTCACATAATCTGGAGTAATTCCGGATGCTACGTGCTCGCGCTCGACGTGTCATTTGAGAAAGCCGAAGAGAGTCTTGGAGACAGTTTATTTCTACCCTTAAAATTTCCCCTTCCACGGTTAAGGTTTGGGAAAATATTCGTAAATTACGTGGTAGTAAAAGTCCCATTAATAATATACCTGCCCTCATATCTAACGTTTCGCTTGTACCCTCCCCTGTGGAGGTCATCAATTTATTGTGCTCGTTGTTTCCGCTATTTCTAGCACTATGAGCTACCCTAACGAGTTCGTGGTGCATAAGCGGAACATCGAGCGCCATACTATTGATTTTGGTCAAAGTCGAGGGGAGGATTATAACTCTCCCTTTATCAAAGATGAACTTACTTATGCCTTTACTTACTTATGATCTTACTTATGTCCCAAGCGGGAAGCACAGTTTCCGGCCCTGATATTCATTACGAAATGTTGCGTCAACTTCCCCCTACCGGACTGGCGTTCCATTTAGACCTCTACAAATTTGTTTGGGAGTCTCGTCAATTCCCAACACTGTGGAGGCAAGAAACCATTATCCCTATATATAAAAGTGGCAAGGACAAATTAGAGCCAACTAGCTATAGACCTATAGCCTTAACTAGTTGTGTATGCAAAATATTAGAGAAAATGATTAATAAAATATTTATATGGTATTTAGAATCCCGCAATCTTATATCTGATATGCAATGTGGCTTCCGCCGTAACTGATCCACGGTTGATCATCTTGTCCGCCTTGAGACAGCAGTTCGTGACGCCTTCCTCCATAAACAGCACCTCTTGGCTGTCTTCTTTGATTTGGAGAAGGCGTATGACACCACCTGGTGGTACGGCATTTTAAAGACACTTTTTAATTGGGTGTTCCGAGGGAACCTCCCTGTTTTTATAGATAATTTTATGTCAGACACTTCCGAGTAAGGGCAAATAATACCTTATTCGATGATTTTATTCAGGA